>LGRX02032875.1:0-29213 GCA_001247695.2 Cymbomonas tetramitiformis
TTTTTTCAAAAGTGTTTTCACCCCACGGTGTGGAACCCCGATCCCTTTCAGAACCTTGCCAAATCCCTCTGGTAAGTACCCCATGATAGCAAGTTCCTCTGGCCACTCCACCGCATTAAGGAAGGGGGTTCCTCCTGCATTCCTGTGCTCGCCATCCAGGTGTGCTCCAGGGTACTGGTCTCGTTGCTCCACATTATTCCTGCCCCCAACCCACGGGCATAACGACCGGGGTGGCAACAGACAGTCTCTCTCATTAAGGGCTTGCTCAATCATATCCGGGTGCAGGCCCGTTTCTTTGAGCAGTTTAGGGGTAATCTTTTTATGCGGAACTACATTAATGAACCATTGAAGCAGCTTGTATTGCAGTTTATCATTGTCAAGTTTCTTACTAACGGGGCATCCCATGCTCTCACTATCCATGGACATTATGACTACATCTGAGTACTTATCTTTGTAACATCCCTCCCCTGGCATTGTGTAGGGTCCTTTGCCTGACCAGTAATCATGTGGGATGAACGGTATGGCCCCCCTTGGGTATTTGAAGATTAACTTAAAACCGTTTCCTGTCCACTTTTTGAGGTTCTTTGGAGATAATGGCAGGATCCAAATTCCTTCGAATCCCTCTGAAGTCCTGGCCGCCTCTAAGCCACGGGACAATGTCTGCATAACAGCAGATGCTTCCCTACGGACACCACCATCAAATGGTGGGTTTCCATAGACCTTTTTCCCTTTTCCAGTGACACTGTTGATATATGCATCTCTTGCAAGTCCATCCCATCCTATTTTTCCTTTGTGGCAAAAGGGTCTCAGCGCCTCTTTCATTGCTGCCGTGGGAATGCATCTCCTTGATTTGATTCCTGGGTGTGAGTTTACAGGGTTACAGAAAAGCTCACATCCGTCCTTTCCTAAGCCTCTCTCATCTATGATGATGTCTAATAAATCTCTTCTTACAGTAAGTCGCGGTCTATAAGAAACGGTACCTACAAGAAACCACCCGCTAGATTTCTCGCCAAAAACTAAGAAACCCATAAGAAACCACCCGCAAGCAATTTCAAACTAGAGATGTGAAAACCCCCCTTATTAAGAAATCGAGACGCTAGTTTCACCGAACCCTATACTCATATTACACATATCTTTTAAGAAATTGTCGAAATCAAGCAGCACGGAAAAGTATAGTGGTCTTTATCGTGGTTGGTATATCAGAATATCACACATTAGCATTATGACTAAGGCGATTTCGCGCGGGGAATATTTAAGCATATAGATAATGCGATGACTATGATAATAGCGAGAGTTGGGCATATTACGGTACATATATATAGTGTATCCAGCTTGGTCGTACAGTACGTGCACTATTCAGTTTGGTCTTACAACACATATACTATCCAGCCTGGACTTACAGTACCCATACATCCAGTCTGGTCATATAGTGAGTGTCTCATCCTAACATCACTTAGCATAATCATCGCATTCAGCAATGTGAGTTGCATGCATCAACCTACTTTGCCTTCTGCAGTGCTACCCAGCCAAGATCCATCTGTGGCGTTAGCCATTTCAGCCTCAGGCAGACTACCAACATACCTATATTCACCGAGGCAGTGTCTCGCTTCACGGTCGTCCACCCCATAGTAGACAACTAGACATTGAAGCTGACCCCGGACGTCTAATAATAAGGCCCCTAATAAGAAACCACGTAGGCTAGGACGAGCCTGAGACAAGTTATAGATATAGGTGCATCACTGGCAATTTGGCATCCAATATAAGAAATCGCTACGCTACGTCTGATCTACAATGCATCATTCATTACTACTTAAATAAGAAATCGCACACGCTAGATCATATCGGGGAACTGGATGATGCACGATTAAGAAATATTTCACGCTACAAGAAGATTTTCGTATGTGCACCAACAAGAAATCGGCATCGCTAAGCCCAAATTTTCGGTCCGCCAGATTAAGCCGCTAGCGCTAGCGAAAATCCGCCGGCTTCTTATAGACCGCGACTTACTGTATTGCATAACAATTCTTCGGGTCGCCCGACTCAGTATTACATGCTATAAGCGCTGAGTGGATATCATTGGCCCGTTGTGTGTAATTACTGATCGATGTCTGGGGTGTATCAGTTGTCAGCCTGTGCCACTCAACTAACTTCCAGAATTCTTTCTTTTTGATGTACTGTAGGTCTTGGAAATTGTGACACCCATCGTTGTTTATGCCGGTGGGTGCAGCAGCTACTGCAACAGTACCTTTCCTGGTATTTGATAGTCTGTACATGCTAGCCTCTGGAAGGGCAGCAAGCGGTTTGGAGGCTGTTAGGTCCCTGTCTATTTCTGCTAGGGGGGAAAACTCAGCAGCTCTGGTGGTGCCACCCCTTGTGTTTCTGCCTTCGATTATCAATCTCGGGTCTCCTGCAGTGGCTTTTTTAATGGTATCTTTTATTTCCTCCTGTTGGCTTTCTCTTAACTGATGTAGTTCATTTCCTTCTCCTGGGCAGTTCAGTTGGATATGTTTATAGGTGCACAGTGATGTTGTGCCACACCTCTGGCAGATCGGGCTTTCTCCTATTCCCATCCTGTGTGCTCTATGTGGGGATGCTTGCAGGCCTGTGAGTTCTCTGCACCTGTAGGCCGTGAAATACTTAGATGCAATTTTTGATATATCCTTGATTGGCTTCACTTGGTTTTCCTCCAATAGTCTGAGTGCTCTGCCTTGTCCATTCATGTCTTTCCATTTCTTGTGATGGCTCAATCTTTGGAGCCTCCTACTAATATGATTCCTGATGCCTCCTGTTACGGACTGTTCATGAAATAGGAGGGAAAAGTCTAAATCTCCGTCTTCATCGAATCTAAGTTGTCTTCCGCTGTATCTAAATGCCGCTCTTTTGGCCGTTCTGTCTACTTTGTCATGGAGCCTATCGTTATTGTGCCCTCTAATCCATTTAACCCTTAAACCGTTTCCTGGGTCATATATGACCCAAGGGTACCTAAAATTGATTTATGAAGCCGTCTAAAATCCAAAAATGCTTTTGAAAACAGTTTTGAAAAGGTCTCCCTTATGCGCATCAAACTGCGTGCCTAATGTTTCTCAAAACTGTCGCATGCTTCCAAGATCAAACGATGAAGAGTGTGAAAATCATTTGACGCAACACACGGTTATGGTTTGCGCGTATAAATACGCATGTTCAACCCTATTTAGGTCACGTTACATCTTCAACACATAGCTAGGCGTTATGCAAAACATGCTAGGGTCATGATTAGGGTTTACACGGGGCAGTGAATACGCATTCAGCGCCGCAATGCGTGAGATATACATTCATTGGTGACATCGCACTTTCACTCGATGCTCAATTTTGAACAATGCAGTACGATGCGCCTTTGAAATACGTTTCAAGTGGTATGCTCAAAACGCAAATCGGCCTTCGTATGCGGCGGGTATATGGAAAACATTGACTTCAACCAAAACCAAAAATAGTTATGACGGTTTAGGGGTTAATAAGAAGTTTCTCTTGTCCTGTTGTGTTGTAAAATCCTAATTCTTCCAAAATCAGTCTAATGGCTACCAAGTCCCTTCTGTTTGGCTCTTGCATAAGGTCCCTGACATTTAAGGTTCCAGGGTCACGGTTTACAGCATTGATAGTTGCCATGGGATCAATTACATGGGTAAGGGGAACCAAGGTGTTCAGGATTTCATGCTTCCGATCTTGAAGTAGCTTTCTGAGACCCAAAATTTCTGCGGTGGTGGAGCTAGGTTTATGGATGTTATCTATGATTCCTGCTGTAGGTGAGGTGATAGGCGTCTCCCTTGGAATGGTGTGTTTGCTCATAAATGGTGTTGTGCCTCCGTCTTCAAATATCATGTATGCTGCTCCGCAACTTGCATAAGATGAGCTTTTGTAGAGCGATCCGTCACTTGCAAAATCAAAGCTAACCCTATGATCCGCACTGTCGTGCATGCCCTGTTCCTCATCTTCTGATGCACTCGGGCAGCTAAATTCACCGTTCTCCGCTGCACATGAGTTGTTGCACCTTGTTCTGAAAAGGTCTTTGAGCCTATTTTCAACATAAGCTAAGTATATCTCGGCTCCCAAACCTTCTCCTGTGTTGATCCTTGCTGTACTGTTGGAATTCATTCTCAAAATGTTTTGGTCCACCGGCATCAAGGTTGTACCATCTTGCAGTATCTGATACTCGTTAACTAGTAAAGCCTTCAGTCCTGTTTTGTCCAGTCTGTATATCCCTTCTTGATCCTTGGTGTACTGTTTCAATTGTAAGGTACCTAAGCCTGTGTCAAGCCTCTGGACTTTGACTAGCTCTATCCCTTCCTGGCCCACTCCTGTCCCTTTCCAGCACATCATACCCTCTTCCGGAGCTTGTGGAGTGTCTCTGTATTTAGATTTAACCTTTCGCAGCTCTGCTTCTGAATCATCACATATAACTTCTGTCTGAAGGGCTGAAAACCATGCCGGGGGTTCTGTTCCTTGCAGACTATGCTTTGCCCGTAGTTCTTCCCAACTAAGCATAAGCCCTCCACATGGCTGAAGAAAGGAACCCATGTATCTAAGGTTCCGTGTTGCCACTAACATACTTATCTTCTCATACACAGGTTTCGGGAGTGACGAGTAAAGGAAGGTCTGTAATTCCTCGTAATCCTGAAGAGTGGAATGCTTTGTGTCAATAGAGTAGCCATATTTTGACAGTATGTAGCTCACCCTTTTGAACCAGTTCCCACTCTTGTCTGTGGCTTTTTTGAAGGGAAGGTGGTGGGATAAGGGAAAACCCTGAATTTTGAGTTCCCTTGCTTCTCTCTCCATGACATAACTTGCCATTCTGCTCCATGTGCTACTGTTTTCTCTGTACAGGTGTGCATTTGGTGTGCCGTGTAGGCCGTGTATGATCTGGTCACTCCAATATTCGAATTCTGTTGTGTTGCATAATGTGATTAAGGTTTCCGAGATGCATGTAGCATAGGCAATGCCTGTTACGCTGTCAATCCCCAGTCCTCCTAGTGCGGCCGGTGTCCAAACTAATTGATGGTTTGTGTCTCTGGGACAGTTTAAATATCTCAGGACGAAGTTTGCTATGGTGCCATCTATTTCTTTTGCTACATTATGTGTTTCCGTGCAGATAATCGATGTAACTTTCAAAGGATATGTCATTCTTGGTACAACAACCGCATTGATTATGTAGCGGAGCTGGTTCAAGTTCAAGGTTTGTGTTTGAACAGACAGTAAGCTTTGGGTGAGCTTATCCATAAGCATCTGCTTTTGGTGTTCCCATCCGCCATCTAGCGCAAACCAAACCCCTAGATATCGGTTTGCTTCAGTTCTGTTGCTATATTCAAGATATGTAGGGGTCTTGGGTGGAAGCCATTCAGACCATATGTTGGGCCCTTCCTCTCCCTCTTCGACTTTCAGCATACCTCCGGACATGAGTTTCTTTTCCAATCCGGTATTCCTTTCATCTGCTTTCCCCCTCTGTCTAATGGATTTCCTGTGAGAGTATTTCGATTTTTTAGCATTAATGGGAATCCCTATGAACCTCATGAACTCATTGATCACCCCGAGCATGTCCTGTACTTCCTCTCTTGATTTCCCTATCAAGATAATATCATCACAGAAAAATCTGGCAAAGATGTTGGGCGGTGAGTTCATGTTCAACCATTTCCTGTTCTTCTGGGGTGATGTTGCTCCCGGGTTTCTGGTGGCATCTCTCGGTTTCTCTAGAGCATACCCGTAGGTCTGTTTCATGGGGTTCTTACCGTTTGCCCTTTCTGCCAGCCAGATGGCTAGAATGTCCATAATTGCCACAAACCTGAGGGGACTTAGGACTTCTCCTTGAGGCACCCCGCATTCGAGCATCCATTCATCTGTCATGCCTTCAGATGTGAGGACTGATCGTGATGCTTCGGATGTGATGTCCGAAATGATTGTGATAATGTTTTCGGGCAGTCCTATTTTCTCAAGTGCTAGCTTGCTCATCCAAAATTCTGCTCGGTCAAAGGCTTGTTTAAGGTCCAAGTAGACAACATGCAGTTCCTTGTCGAATCTGTTAGCGTCGGAAATAACTTCATTTAGGACTTGCAATGAATCTTCAATGTTTTTATTGGGTAGGAAAGCATCTTGAATTGGGAAGAGGACTGGATGTTTGGATAAGGCCTTCTTTATTCTGTTTGCAATGATGGAGTTAAACAACTTCATGCCTGTTTCCAGCATGGTGAGTGGCCTGGAATTATCTGATGTGCATGGTTTGTTTGGATCTTTGGGGATTGGCTGAATGAAGCCTGCTTTAGCTAATTTTGGAAAGGAGCCTGTTCTCAAGATGTTGTTAAACATTTCGAGTATGAGTTCCTGGAGGTTTTGGGGTCCCTGTATCCATTGTGCATAATGCATTCCTGATGGGCCTGGGGCTGTGGATACTCCACATGATCCATAAACTGCCTCCAGCTCCCTCATGAGTATGGGTTCTGCTAGCTGCTCGATGACATACTGGGGTAGTCTGGGGCTGTTCTTTAAGATTGATCTCAACCATGGCGGTAGGTGCTCGGGTGCTTCGGGTTTTGTGGAAAAAAGTTTGTTTTCTTTATATTCCTTTAAGATGGCCTGCTTCCTTTCATTTGCTGTGGGCGGTACCTCACCTTTGTCATCATATTCTGGTGCTGCACCCTTTTCCATCCCTTTCTTGTTTCCTAAGGCTCTATCCAAGAAGGTTGAAACCTTCTTTGCAAACAAATATTGCATCTCTTCCTTCTCCCGGAGCTTCCAATATCTTATGTCCTTGAGTCTGCTCTCTTGGAATGCCTTTGTGACTGTTGGCAGGTTCGCCTCAAGTCTGTTACCCCATGCCTCAGCCGTTTCCTGTGGCTTCCTACGAAGACTGTCACAAGGAATGGTGCTGATGAGGCATTCTGTTGCTTCCAGGTCCTTTTCATTTTCTGCCATTCCCAGCATCCGGTGTGCTTTCCTCAATGACTGAAGCCATTTGTATAGATAGTTTGATGTGGCTGATGGGACCGGCCTTTATTTGTGCATCTTTTTCCCCCTTGTTCCAAATGCAGCACACGCCGCTATGTTTGCTGATTCATGGATGAAGTCCCAGGTGTGGTCCGTATCTTCTTCACGGGACCTACAGCTATCTATATTCTCTTTACTGCCCTCCGATTCTTTGTTTGTGTCTACTAGTTTTTGAAGTCTTTCTGTGTAGGCTTTCCACCCGGTGGCATATTTGAAGTTGTATGCTTTGGTTTTGTCAAGTGCTAATAGGGGTTTGCCACAATGACTCCAGTGCTCTGCTTGCAGGTTCTGATGCATGCAGATGTCCCATATGTGCCCTTCTTCATGCTCCTTGGGTCCTTCGAGTTTTAAGACTTCAGTGTTCCCCAAGTGAAAGTGTGTTTTGAGGTATTTTAGGACATCTTTTTTCCCATAATTGATTGGGAATTTCAAGCTCCAAAGATTACCAATTTTTGTGTACCCATGCTGTGTCACGCCCTCTGGCATGCCATTGCCCCTAGACCGGATGTGTGCAGAATTCCAGGGTGAGTTCATATGTATCCACCATTCTTTGGTTTTGTTATGCCACTTTATGCTACCTTTTGTGCTCGTCAGCTTCCCCTTCCATGTGCTTGGGGTTTCTTTTAGTTTGTCTCCGTAAATATCCTCCTTTTTCATATTGTAGTCTGTGGTGTCACCTAAGACAGTGTTTATTGCTTGTGCTGCATTGTTTTGTTCGATGCTTGCATTTGCAAAATGCTTTATGGTGTATCCATTTTCCCCCAGTAATCTAGCAATCGCAGCCTTAGTAAGCTTTTTAGAACCTCTTACTGTCTGTATGTGCTCCAGTCTTACTGGGAAGCCAGGGTACTTGTCATGGGTGGTGTCGTTTGCTCCACTCATGCGTGGTTCCTTCGTATATGTATGTTTCAGTTTTTCGAGGTGTATCTGCTCTCCTCTGATGTCAATCTGAGCCCAGACTATTCCGTGGTCTGAAACTATGTATGGGTTAATTTCGAGCCAGCCAGCAGCAGCTGTTCTATCTTCCATTCCTTTGTTTGCCATTATATGAGTTAGTTTTGCTTTTGAGCTGTTGTTCACAACCCTTGTGAATATCTCATTGCATTCGGGGTGCATATGTGTGACGAGTTCTGTTAGTGTTGTCCTGTCATCATTGAAATAACTTAAGAGGTGTTTGTTCTTTGTCTGGTGGTCTTTATATGACATCTGCTGACCTTTTGTTATCCTTTGGCTCTGGGTCAGTGTGCAGTTCTTGTCTCCTATTTCTATGTGCGCCTTGTTTCTGTTGTCGCCTGATTTGGCTGCCCAATCCTTAAGTGTTTTGTAGAAGTCCTCTTGTTCCTCTTTGAGGCTGGCATCGTTCATGTACCCGCTTGCCACCGAAAATGAGAAACCCTTTATGCCCGTAAACCGAATCATAACTGACCTTTTTTGCACCCCGTCCACATAGGTTGCATTGGGTGTCAGCGGGATATCCTTGGGGTTCCATACTATGAGGGACCCTATACTAGCCCTTTCATCCGTGTGTGAAATTCTAAAGCCTAGACCTTTCTGAAGCATCAAGGTCTTGACCATTGGCAAACTTGTGTTTGAGATCTTGGTCTCAGAGACACATATGATGTGTGCTTTTCTGTCTAGCACCAGGTTGCAGATGGTCTCTAGTTTTATCATACTGTCCTGGTCCTCCTTTGTGTGTCTCAGGCCTCTCATGTTCATTCCCATTACTATAATATGTTCCTTTCTCCCTTGGGCTCTCTGTAGTTCCTGCAGCCGCATGTTTTCCGCCTCATTCCGTGAGTGCTTTGCCTTTTGCTTAATGCATCTTCCATCCGTTCCATATAGGTTTTTGTGGAAAAAGATGTTTTCCGCCCGCTCACAATTTTGGATCTTCCTCCTTAGGTTTTTCCCTGCCTGGTGCCTTAGGCCTGTGGTTTTAGGAGTGTTCCTTTTGCTGCTTTGAACATTGGAAGCCATAACTTTTCCTGCTCTTATGCCTCCAACCACCTCTTGTTTTCCCCAGAATTCTCTGTTTTGCGCTATTTCGTCAGAGGTTATATTCCCATATCTGAGCTGCTCCCTGATAATGGCTACCGCTCCCCTGTTGTTTAGCTTCTCATTTCTGGTGAATTTCCCGGTACCGTGGTGGTACTTGATGTTGGAGGTGGTCATGCTGTTTATGATGTCTCTTTCTAACTGGTGCTCTCCTGCATATCTGAGATTTTGAAGGATTTCCTGAATTTTGATTGCTGTGTGGAGGACAAGGAGACCTTTGTTTTGAGCATCGATCTCACATCTGAGGCCTAAGTGTTTATATACTGGTGTCTCGTTGTCATGACTTTCCTTTTCCATTTTTGTGAAGGGTTTGATTAGGAGGACGGTGTTCTTATGTTTCAGGTATATTGCCAATGTCCATTCATGACTTTGGTGAAGAATATAGGTGTGGTGTTTTGTCTGGGGAAGTTTGTTGGTGTTATTGTTGTATTCCTTTTGGCTCCCGTTTATCATTTCATAAAGGATATGCTCGTTGTTGGTACAAGTGAAGTCTAGCTTCAGCTTTATGCACAGTGTCTCAATGTTGGTTATGGAGATGACTCCTTTTCTACTGTATACAGGGTTGTATTTTGAGATGTCGCTATTGATGCTCCCTCTTGCATCCTTGGGTTGAGTAATCCTATCTTGAATTACTTCTTGTAAGGCCTGGATGTGTAATGTAGCCTCAGAACTGTGGTGCTCCCCTTCAGTGTTTCCTTCTTTTAAATAGGTGAAGAATGGTATGTGCCCGCTCCTATCACACCATTGCCTCCATTTCTCCGCTGTTCTAATAACCCATATCCCACAGGTGTGATTATCCAGTTGTTGTCTGAAAGTTGATACCTCTACATTCCAACTCTTCCCTTTCATGGTTTTGTGATGGGTATGCAACCAAGAGGAGAGCGCCCCTTCAAGTTTGCTTTGTGTTTCGGTTGCTGTCATTGCTCCAAGGGAATCATAGATGTAGGCTTCTATATGTTGTTCTGTTGTAATTCGGAGTGTTATGAGTCTCCAATGTTCACCGTTGCTTACCCCAAAGTGGGTCCTCAGATGTTTGCCCAATGCTTTTCTAATGAGGTGTAAGAAGCTTGATTCCCCGGTTTCCAGTTTTGAAAGGAGCTCATCATAGCCTATGGGGGGGATCGAGCTTTTGTCCTGTAGTCTGAGAGCCTCGTCGAGCTGTTCAGAGTCAATCCCTTCTCCGTTGTATACTGCTTCTGCTTCAAGCCTGCTATTGTTTAAGGTTGATGACTCAGTGGGCTGTCCCCCTTTTCCCCTTATGACCTCTCTCCTAGTAAATGGCAATTTGGTCATATTGCTTCCAGCAGGGTGTATAGTATCTAACATCTTAGTAGGTGATTTTGTTGAGATCGATTCCAGTTGGCTGGGATTCCCTGTTTGTCCATGGTTACTGGGTTTGTCTACTTCTGTGTGGATGTGTGGGTGTTGTTTCTTTTCTGATAGTGTCTTACTGAGCTCTTTCCTTGCAGGCATATGCATGTGTGTGTTCGGATCATATTTGGTCCGTTTTCCCCTCCTTTGTGTTGTGAGGGTTCTTCCTGATGCATCCTTCATTGCCTTGAATCTTGCCTTAATTGTCTTCCGTTTGGTCCTGCTGTCAATTCTTTGTGTTGTAATAAACTCTCCTAATGCATCTTGGGCTCTGGTTAATACAGACCTTTTCTGAGTTTTCCCCGTGTATTGTAACCTGTATTTGGTTTTCCTGTGAGCCCATCTAATGAATGTCCTTGGTCCTTGCCTAATCTGGTTTCCTTGTCTTGGATTTTTCCTTGCAAGGTGACATATTGTGTGCAAGAGCATAACTATAGGTCCTTGTGTTGTGGTGAAAGCATCTCTCAGCTGTTTCCTTCGGGTATAAAGTAAGTAAGTTATGATATGCAGGGTAACGGTTGCCATACCTTCTATTGGGGTGCTCCTTTGCTCCAAGCTTGCACCGGTCCTGAGGCCCCTTCGTTGCTTTGTGCGCCGTAAAAAGCCCCCCTCCCCATCACTCTGCACTTTGGAATCACCGTCATTTTGGGCAGCAGTTATACACCATTTACAGCAGCAGAAGCTTTTACAAATTACACCAGGCCCGGGGTTTTCTGGGCAGTCCCCCGCCTGCATTGTCACCGTGCTATGCAACGGGGTTCCAACAGGGCAGGTGCGTGACGAATAGTTTTTAGGATGTCTGTTTCCTAGGCTTCTATTAATTGTCTGCCTTAACCTGCTCGTGCTTCTTTCATGGCTACAAGCTGGTTCTATTCCTGTGGCTGGTCTCATTTCTCCATGTTGTCCATGAATTGCTTCTGCATTTTTGCAGCCTCCTTGTCGGTTCCTGGAGTAGTGCGGGGCCTCTTGTCCTGCTTCTTAGGGGTAGGAGTAGCTGTCCCGTCCCCCTGAGCCTGGAGCATCATTCTGTGTGAATAACACATGCACTGGATGTGGTTGAGCCTCGACACCTCAGGCTGGTCGTCATGGGTGGGCGACATGCAGTAGTTAAAGCCATTGAAGTAGGTGAGCCTCAGTGTCCCAAGCCCTCCCAGGATTATCTCAGTGGGGAAGCTGAGAATCATTGCGGGGTCATCAGAGGAGTTCACAGACCCATCTCCGCCTTTCTCAACGTTTGCCTTGAGCTTCAGGTAGAGCACCTGGTCAAAGAGAAGCCCAATCAAATAACTTTCTGTCCGAGGGTTACAATGATTCACATGCTGGTTCCTTTTTACTTTCAGTGGGTGTGCCAATTCCCTTTCTTGTGGTGTGATTGTCCTTTCATCTTTGAATCTTGTTGGAAAGACCATGCCTAACTTCGTGAGTGACCCCGCCTTCATTTGGATTATGGCTTCAAGTTTTGCTTTCAGGCAAGTTTTATAGGCGGGTCGTACCAGTTGGTGAACAACTGTAGTAGGGTGAAGACGGTCATATGTGAATACCACCTCTTCCACCAGCATGCTCGTGGCGGGGTGCATCCAGAAATATCTCTCCGCATCCTTTGCCTTCATCCTCATTTGAGCCCCCTTCCTACTCATAGGTTTCCAGGAGAACCGAGCTTCCTGGTAGAGATTCCCAATGTTGTGGGCCCTAATCCCCCAGGTGACTCCCTGTGCCTCCAACTGGATCATATCAAACACTGGCTGAACCATTTCGATGTCGATGTTAGCAATCAGGACGAAGGGTGCCTTTCCGAGTCCATATGTCAGGGCAGTGGCTGTGATCAAGCTGGGGTTTCCTCCGGCCTTCTGAACTGTTTCCTTCACAGCTTTCTTTACTGCTTCCATTTCCTTGTCCGTAATGCCCATCATTCTCCTTCCCGTCTTCCTAAAAAACCTCATCTGACCTCTGAGTTCCGCTGGTTCAGTCAACAGGTCAGTCAAGTCTATTTCATTGGTCAGTTCACCCGACTTAAATGCCTCAGCCAGCTGCTTCAGGCCGTCCTCATCCGCCAGGTTGGTTTTCCCGGCCAGGAAGGTACCACCTCCTTTGACTCCTTCCTGTGTGACATGCTCCAATATCAACTTGCAATAATACTTATGTGTGTGCATACAAGGTTTAGCACAGTTTGTGTTATACTGGGGCTTCCGATGCTTATTTTTATCTTTTCTTTGTGTGCTAAGAGTGTAAAGGTTACCTTTACTGGTGAGTGTGTAATTGGTTAGAATGGCTATACTCATAATAAATGTAAGCACACTATTCTTTCTGTATTTTGATTTGGCAGCACTATTGTTTATTGTTCCTATAGCTCTTTTCTCTATGACAGTTGCTCACAGGCTGCACAAATGGTGTATTCTTCTTCTCTTACGGAATGAGTGAAAGGTTGGCCACATGTGCCTCCCATCCAGCTTCCCGTGCATACCCATGTGTGGCACTTGCGGCAGCAGTCGATACACCCAATGCAGAGTGTATCATACGTGCAAAGCCCGCATGAATATGCCATTTCTCCATCGAGGAGCTCTATGTCTCTCCCACATAGATCACATGGTACATCGTTTTCCTGCAAGCAAAACTCGTGGTGAGTACTACTTTGTGGCAAGCGGGTGAGTGATCCTCTAATACAAAGAGCATGGTGCTCAATGCAAAAGTGGTTCGGGGGCAATGCTAAAGGCACAGAGCTCGTGAGCTTACTGTACATTGTCTGACAGTTATATACCCCCTGCCTAATACTGTACACAGGGCATAAAGTGGGAAGAGTGCTCTGTCCGTAACCCTTCATGTTGTTCAAATGCCAAGTCATAAAGCATATGTAAACATTGTGCAAGGTGCTGTGTGCATGATGGCATGTTTGGTCATTCCGTGTTCGGGGTGTTGTGCTGGGGGTGAGGGTAAACCGAGGGCTGCCCCCAGAGCACTCACATGGGAGGCTTGTGCTGTCCGGGCCCTTGGACAATTGTTTCAACGTTCGTAACCGATATATGCATATTCATCACGAGAATAGCTTTTTTTAAGCTCTCATTTGACCCCATCCGCAACCGCATCAGCTTCGTTTGCAGTCGCGACTGTAAGCTAAGTTGAACAATGCGCTCTTTGGGTTTATTTTGGGTTTTCTTGTACCCGCCAAACCCACAAATGCCAAACAGTCAAGGTTTTCCCGTGCGTTCTAGCACGCGAAACTAGGCTGATATGTCGCCAATGAGTACATTGTTAACTTATCTGAAGCACAAGGCCAAGGATGCATTGCCCTTGGCTGTTTGTCATGTATTGGGTTTGGGTACATTCGAACCCAAACCCAATGATTGTACCCAATATGTTCGTATGCATTAGTACACTATAGGTGCATGTGTACTCGGAAAGGGTACATATGCACGGTCGCAGTGGTGGGTACCGCTCTGGTGCGGACGCACCAGAGGTGTACGATGCCTAGCTATATGCACAATGTCACAAGATGATTGCGAAAATGTATGCTACTTACATCAAGTGTGTGCACAATGCGTATGCTATGCGAAAGGTACCACACAACATACGCAAGGGAACGCTCGAGCATATTTAGTACAATTAATAATAGTGTAACTAGGTAGGCACAAAGGAACACAATTGGGACTACTCAATTCTATCCTACCAATACGCAAAATAAAGTTCTATTCGTGCACTTTGTACTTACAACACTACGAATTTAAATAACCTATCAACCTATCACGCTCCAAGGGAAGCTTGAAGCTCATGTTGTACTCGATGCGGTCGTTTTCCCCCAATTAGGGTTTCTCCAAAACAGCCGATCTGAGAAATAAAGCAAAGAACAAACACTTAGTAAAAAGCGGGAAACGCATCAAATAATCCCTTATGCAAAGCAAAACTAGCGACCTAGGAACCTTAACATAACTAGCAACCTAGGAACCTTGAAGAAGTGCGAATGTGAACGCGAGATGATGGCGGTAAAGTTGATTTCACCACGCGAAAGCCCATGATGATGATGTTTGGTACTGAGTTTCTGTAATGTGCAGAGGGAAATACATTTAAGTAGTCGGGTGCTCGGATGCCCTATCGTCGCAAATATCCTTCATCTGACAGCTACTACATTTCAAATTTGAATTTTGATCCGCAGCCGAGACCCAACAGCAAACCACATCCCAAACCGGTTACAGCGATCTTTACGTGGCACAATCGGTTTCAAAACGTGTTATTCACTGAACATCAAAACCTGTTATAAACGTGTTATTGCAGATCATAACACATTCGATTGGTGTACCCATTTTCGCGAAATCGATTCGATTTGTAATTGGTGCACGTTGAAAATCGATTCGATTGTGGTTACTGATCGACCGAAGTCGATTCGATTTGTAATTAGTGCACGTTGAAAATCGATTCGATTGTAATTGTCTGGAATCTGTAACCCATTCGATTCCTAATTATTGAAATTACAAATCGATTGTAATTGTGATAATAGTGTTTAATCGATTAATCATAATTGTCCCAACAATCGATTCCGACCCTTGGTCGTTAGGTTCTTATACAATCTCAAAATCGTCCTTGAAGATCCTTGAAAATCCTGTATATCCCTTGTATATTCCTATATATATGCC
This sequence comes from Cymbomonas tetramitiformis, assembly GCA_001247695.2. Taxonomy (NCBI): domain Eukaryota; kingdom Viridiplantae; phylum Chlorophyta; class Pyramimonadophyceae; order Pyramimonadales; family Pyramimonadaceae; genus Cymbomonas; species Cymbomonas tetramitiformis. The sequence continues at coordinate 15,054 of LGRX02032875.1, forward strand.
TTGAAATTTCCTTGAAATTTCCTATGTATGCCTTGAATTCAAGGCATCTGAAGGATAAACGTTACGTGAGTGACGGTTGAGATCGGGCATTTTGTCGTCGTCCTCGGAGGAGGAGGAATCACTCTCCATTTGTGTTGCGATCAGCCCTTGCCGATGAGCCGTTCGAGTTGAGCTCGCTCAAGTGCTGAAATTCCTGGAATAGTATAACCCATTTGTATGAAACAAGTGCATTGTATATATTATTCTGTAAAAGAATACCGTGGAAACCTGCAAAAAAATGTGTAAAAAGCTTGAAAATACTGCTTACAAAGAGCTACTCTTTTGCTCTGAAACTGTGGTTTTGTATTTGAAAATCGGAGATAATTAAAAATTGACGTTCAACGAGCACCGAAATCGAGAATCGAAAATTCGTCGTTTGTCGTTTGTCGTTCATCGTTCATGACTGCGGAAGCGATTTTGCCAAATCGTGAAATGAGCGGAGAGCTACGCGCGATGACTGTCATCATCGATAACTCTCCACAGCCTTGCGGAACCTCCCTATTGAAGAGTGAAAGCTGGCCCACGCGCCGCGCCGGGTCTGTGTCACGGCTCCCGATCCCGCCCGCACCACAACTGCTGTGCACTGACGACTCCCACACCACAACTTCCATTTGTATTATTCAGGTGCTGAAATTCTATAGGGCTTCTTTAGTAGTATATGCTGGAAGTGACGCCCCGACTGTCATTCCTATAGTTAGGGTGTATGACTGTCACCGGTCCCGGAACCCTAGACCCCGAACATATAACGGGAAGACTGAGTATTATCCGTTTATCTATTCTGATTACCACACTCCGAATATACAGTCAAGCTGATATATTCAGCAGGTTTGGTACCACGCACGCTTAATTTTACACTGCGACTTTGGCCATGATTGGCTAAACACCGACGCTTGAGATGGGGTGAGGAACCCGCGCTAGAGAGGTTTTCGGTACGGGCGGTATGGCTCAGTTTCGGCAGCGCGGTTGATTGGACATGAGTGGGGTGCGCATTACGGCAACTTGATTTCGTGCAGTATCGTTGGGCTGGATTTTGTTGCTTCTGGTCGCTTGCACACCGTCCGACATTGATCACGTCCTTTCGTCCCACACGACCGCGTGCAATTTGCTGTTTCCCCGATTTATCCTCGACGACCCGCCGCAACTCGCAAGCCGTCGCCCACGCCGTTAACCTCACCTGGCATTATTCACCTCACCCTATTGCTGCAGTCACTTCGTCATGGGTACTTCTACAAGATCACACACCGCGGCCGCACGCCGCTCACTAGTTACAATTTTCGACGATGCCGCAGCTCGACATGCGACCACACCGGCCACTCCTACGGTTACGGCTACCCCGACTGCCCAGTCGGCGGGGGCACTGTTCCTCGACGCGGTCAAACGTCTGGCGAAGGAATCCTTCGACGAGCGCGCCGCCAAGCTCGTCATCAAGAAGGTGTACGACGACAAACATGGACGTTTTGATGGTACGGAGTCGAACGTCAGCTCCGTTTTCGCCCGTCTGGTACTGGCATTACGGGACATTTTCGTCACTGAGGAGTCCGCGTTTGCCTCTTTGTTCGACCTGGAGGATGCCGACCTGCCCGTACGCGCTGAGGCGAACAAGCTTTTATTTTCGACACTGGAGTTCATCGTTGCTCCGGTGTCACCCGCAGAAGACTGGATGGAGTCTTCGGCGGAGGCACACCCGTTCGATGGGAAGCGGGTGTTGCTAGAGATCGCCAGAATGCTTCTGGATTCCGGCGGGCCCTTCCAGGGTACCGCGGACCTTCTGGCCATCAAGATCAACCAGTTCGACCCGTCGCGAGCAATCGCCGCCTTCAACGCCGCTCTCCGGTCCGCCCGACGGAAGAGCACGCTCGACGACATGGAGGTCAAGTCCCTCTTCATCAAGTCCCTCGACCCGGTCTTCTATGCTCCGGTCGTCAACCGCCTCCTGTTGCACGACCAACGTGCGGCGGAGTCCCTTGCCACCATTCAGCAATGGACCCGTGAGTGCCACGCACAACACGGGACGGATTCGCACGTCCCGCCTGCTACGCGCACGTTCTCCGCCCTCACCCTGGCTGGGCAGAGCGACGACGAGGATTACAAGACCGTCTTCAGCGAGCTCCGCGACCAGCTCTACGACATGAAGAAGGAGATCAAGACCCTCAACAACCGTCTCGACGACACGAAGGGCTACACGCCCCGCAACGACAAGAAGAACGCCATCGGACGCGGTGGACATGGTGACGGCGTCCGCTTCGCAGCGAAGCCCCTTCCCGAGCACGGCAACTTCCCGCAGAACTTCCGTGGGAAGTCTTCGGGTAAGGTGGCTTTCCACAAGCCCACCGGTACGTTCGTCCCGTTGTGCCGGCACCCGGCATGCTCCGCTACGGCGGAGAAGCATTAGCATCGGGACTGCCCGAACGGCGGGCCACGCGGACATGTTGGGGCACACGGTTTCAGCATTGCGGACAGCGAGAACGACATGCTCGCCGTGATGTTCCAGAACGCCGTGGACGACGACGCCGCCGCCCGTTTCGACGCCGTCTGCTGCATTGCAGACGGCAAACCGGATCTCTACGACACCGCCTCCGCGTTCTCCTTCGCTGTCCTCGCCGAGGAGCGGGTGCCCGACACCATCGACGAGTACCTGGGGTACCGCCAGCCCGCTGACGCCCGCCTCGGGGTTTGCGCGGTTGGTGGTGCTACGAACATCCACAACTTCAAGATTCACGACGAAGTCCATACCGACGCTCTGGACGTGCCGCCACCGCCGGCACCGCCCTCCGCTCCGCAGTCGGTGGTGTCAGACGAGGGGATGTATCCCGTCAGCGCGCTACACGCGCACGAGCCACACGCGACCTTCATGGACAAGTTCGCGTTCAACTTGGACATCGCGGGACCGGAACCGACCCGTGCCATGCACCACATGGGCCCCGTCGCACCCGTGGACTCCGTCTCCGTAACGACGGACGACTCCGAGGATGATGGCGAGTGTCTTCCGCCACCGAGACAGGCCTTGGGATGCGGCAGACCGCCAATGGGTTTCGGATTCTCTGCCCTCACGTCTCTCGCAGTCTGCCTGATGTTTGTTATTTGTGCAGCTGCCGCGCCTTCGCGTGATTGCTCCGCGCCAGCATCTTCGGCAACAGGGCGCATCGGCGACGAGGTCGGTGGTGCTGGTGTGCCGACGCCCACAGCCATCCCTCCGGATCTCTACTGGCAGCCGGAGGGCTGGTGCCACAGCTGGTACCGTGCTACGTACGGGTACGGGTGGGCGTGGCTCCCGGGCGGCCCCCCCGCAGCCACCTGAGGCAGCTCCGATTATTGCTGCGCCGCCCTCACCGGGTGGTGCTCCGCCATCGCCGGACTACGAGCCCCCCGCCTGGGGCGGTGGAACCGGAGATGCACTTTCTTCTTCAATTCAACACCGGGCCGGACCGATTGCACCCGGTGCAACTGCCTGCGGCGACATCGGCACATCTTCAATTCTCTCAATTTGCTCTACGCATGATTTGACAGACAGTGGTACCAGCTCTCCTGGGCACTGTGACAGTGGCACCGGCTCTCCCGGGCACTTTCGAAGTGGCTAGAGTTACCGATATTAAGATTAGCCTGCCTCCAGAGTTTAATGCTGTTGGTTCAGGTTGCCCCAAGGTGGGCTTAATTTAGGGTTTTAACTGTATCCGTATTCTGCAGTATGTCTCACTAGCTGCTAGTTTCGGAGTTACCCTGCCAGAGAGGACAGGTTCTCCTGTAGGATGCTTATTTCCACCGAAGCTGAGTAGGTGTTTGTTTCAGTTCCGTGACCACCTAGTTTGCCAGTCACCACCCTATGTGGTGTGCTGGAAGTGACACCCCGACTGTCATTCCTATAGTTAGGGTGTATGACTGTCACCGGTCCCGGAACCCTAGACCCCGAACATATAACGGGAAGACTGAGTATTATCCGTTTATCTATTCTGATTACCACACTCCGAATATACAGTCAAGCTGATATATTCAGCAGTATAGTAGAGTAATAGTAATAGTAGAGATCGATAGATAGTATAGAGCTAACGCCGATATTCCCCATCTGTGGTCGGTACCCCTAGATTTTCCCAGGTAATGTCGCAATAGTCCGTGACACCCTACCCTTAACAGTTAAAATCGAGACTCCCTCGACGCTACATTGGTCGGGTTCGACATGAGGTAGTTATAGCTGCCACGTCAGACTATATGCTCTGGACTGTGCCGGAGGCGTTAGTGTGTCTACAAGGTCACTTCTGACAATTTCGGCACCGAGGGGCCCCTCTAGCGTCTGAACCCGGACTTCTCTGAGCACTGGGTCCTTACCACTGTGTCATCATCTGTGCCACCGGCGAGATGTAAAACGAGAGTACCAGTGGTGTTCATGCTTGCAAACTGTGAAAATAATGTACAGCCGCTCCTCTGTTCCTCGAGGACTGCTAAACGATTAGGACATGAGCAACAGCGCCTCCAAGGTTGGTCGGAACATGGTTCCTCGGTCGGATGAGTCAACGCCGCAGGTTGCGCGGCCGCGGGCCGAGCATGCGCGAATGCCTCCCACCGTCAGATACGATCGGCTCATAATCCTTTGAGGGTAATCCATGGCTAGTTGTGACGTTCACATCTGCCATGTTTCCGTTGGAATGATATCGAACGGACGAAACACCGTTCGGTGTACCGAACGGTGTTTCGTCCGTTCGAACCGTTTCACACAACAAAAGTACAAGCAGGTCCTATCTAGAACCAAGAACGACGTCGGCGGCGTCTCTCAAAATTGCCGAAATTCCAAGGCAGCATGCGGCGCACACGGGGCTCTGCTGTTCTTGTGTTAGGCAGTCTTTTATTCCTAATACCAGAAAGTCACGCAGTATACAACGATGCGTACTCAGACAACAGTGTTTCCTATGTCAAGGACACGCCCCCTTCCTCCCGAGGTACATCTCACAGCGAGCATTTCGAGACTCCAGAGCACGATGACCAACAGCAAGCCAGTTCCAGTGATACCCAAGGTACCCTTTGGTCAGATTGGAGCCAGGACTATGATTCACCTTCCGAAGTTGAGCAGGATGTGGAGAGGAGCAAGTCCAATCTGAGACCACTCTATCCTGGTGCGCGAATCACGCTCCTGGAAAGCGTTTTGAATTTTTTATATCCCATGATAACTGGGAATAACTCTAAGGCATCAGTGAGCCAGTATTGCAAATTCAAGCATGAGTCTGAGCTGCCTACGGGGAACACTTTCCCCACCTCGTTTCATTCTCTTCTTCAAGTTATTGGAGTCAACTGCTACCGACTAGACCGGCATTTCACGGAGTACCATACCTGTCCAGCTGGTTGCTGCAAACTGTTTGATGCGCTCCCTCGGAAAGAGTGGGCAAAGCACGCTGATGAAGACCACGAGTTTAAAGACTGTCAACTTTGTACCTGTGGAATGACAAAAACGGACGGGAGTGTTTGTACAGCAAGGAGGTTCACACTGGATGATGGCCGACAAGTCCGCCCAGCCGCTTGGGGTATATATTTCGGCATCAAGGGGGCCTTGGACAGCTTGGCTGCATCTCGCACGTATGCAAACGCCTACCTACCTTTCTTTTGATAGGGAAAAGTCGTGGACCTCTGTTTATTCTGGCCCTCCGATATGGTTGTCTACTGTTTATTCCAAACTTGCCAGCTATGTCAGAAGCTTTTTCAACGTTCATCTATTCGACCGCACTCAGTGTCGCACCTACAACTTGGGGTTAGATTGGGAAGAAACTTTCAAAAGAAAATCGTGGAGTCACGGAGTCCTGTTATATCATCCAACAGATATAGGACCTGAAGTATCCAGTTTGGTTCAAAACGATAAGCTAGTCCAGATTATCGCTGGACCTTCTCAACCGAAATCGATGCGTGGTCATTTATTACTTTTGTCAGCAGAAGTAAAGGAGCTTGCAGAAAGAGGGTACCAAACGTCCATGGACGACCATCCTGTGCGAGCTTTTTTGGCTGGGATTGACGCTGATGAACCTGCAAGGGTTAAGTTATGTGATTTTGTGAGTCATAGCTCTTACAACTTTTGTTTCAATTGCAAGTTTGTGGGGAATTATTTCGGCACCGTACGCTTTCCTGGTTACTGTACTCCTTGCGCCCAGACTACGGATGCCGAACGGAAGAGTCAGCAAGAAGCAGCAACTGAGTCACGGAAGCGGGAACGGGAAATGTGCCAGAATGATAATGAGCAACCCAACCGTGGCCGTGGGCAGCGAGGCCGTGGCCGTGGGCAGCGAGGCCGTGGGCAGCGAGGCCGTGGGCAGCGAGGCCGTGGGCAGCGAGGCCGTGGCCGTGGGCGGGCTGTGCAACCCGAACGTCCTGCCACCACCTGGTCATACGTCGCGGACTCTTTGCAGCCGATTCTTGCTTTCGACGCGGTCAAGTATGACAACGACACGTTACGAGCGAGTGCAGTGAACGCGGATGAGGACAGTCACGTAAAATCTCTCAGCCTGTTGTTTGAAGCAGCTCCGTGGTTCGATGTAGTCAACGGAATCAACTACCCAACGGCCCACCTCGTGAACCACGGGATAGCCGACAAATTTCTTAAGGTGCTCCTTCCTGGAACCGACAATCCCGTCGTCAAAACGTCTTCCGATCTTCCCTGTTCTATCCCGACCTCTCGTTACAAGCAACTGGAACAAAATATCGAGAACGTTGTCACCGTCTCCGACATAAATCGTCCCCCGAAGCGTATCACTGCTGCACGATCACAGTGGACCTATGACGACACTGCGTGGCAATTCGGCGTCTATTTGCCCCTTGTTGGTATTCAGGATGTCATACCACAATTTTTTTTGGTCGACGTTTTCTACCATCTGCACGTAATCATTTTGCACGTTTGGTTTGGGGCTCATCCCGGCCTGACGTTTATTGAAAGCCAGGAGAGATGTCATCATTCTTTGAAGGAACTGGCTATCCTGTTTGAGGCAAACGGCTTGTCGACGGGGAACTCAGGTCAAACTTACACTCAGCAGCTTGTCACTTGATCGATTCGGAGAGGATTGGTGGGCCACTGAAAGATCGGAAAGAACTATACGTCGAACGTTGCCTTGCAGTATTGGGTGCCGCAATTGTTAACAAGGTTACTTCTGAACCTGAACGAACTCAGGCCAGACAAGCTATTGTTCGTGCAGCAGTGTTGTTAGCTGAGCAGCGTTTACGTGACCACGGGATCAAGCCTCCGGGTTCCTTGTATGCAATTATTGAGGATGAAAGTTATTTCTCTAGAAAGAGTTTTTTTCTATCGCGTGAAGTAGATTCTGAGCCTGTTTCTGGATCAGACTTAGACAGTATCGTTTCAACGACTGCTAAAAAGTGTGTGCTATCTCACTTCCACGGCAGGGACCTTCAAAGTGTACAACGTTATGAAAGAGCAATTGTGGGAGGACCCGCGGAGCTCCGAACTTTGGCAGCTTGTGAGAACAATGTTGGCCGCGATTGCAATGTAGTTTGCCGTGATGAGCAAACATATGGAGAAATTATTCACTTGTTACGTGTGCGAGCGAGTGACAAGACATTCTTCGTTGCCGTGCTCCGTGTTTGGCCTCTGATAAGTTCACCGGATCGGTTCAGCGTGGCGACATTGAACAGAACCCAGAAAGAGGACTTTGTCTGTGTGCCCTTGCGCTTCATCCTCGGAAGAGTAGCAATGTTAGCCTCTGCGCACAACACCTTAAGAGCAGTCTTAGTCCCTAGGCATATTCAAAACAATCTTAAAGCACCGTGAACATACCTTTTATATATGTGTAGAAATATTTATTATTGCAGAATGCTTTTAGTCCTTGAACGTCCTGTATGTTCCTTGAACCCTCATGTATATTCCTTGAACCCTCCTGTATGAAAATCGAGACTCCCTCGACGCTACATTGGTCGGGTTCGACATTGACGAGTGAAAGCTGGCCCACTCGCCGCGCCCGCACCACAACTGCTGTGCATTGACGGCTCCCACACCACAACTTCCGTTTGTGTTCGGGTGCTGAAATTCCGAATTATTCGTAGAAAATCATGGAGCAGTCACTGTTTTTCTAACGCACCTCATTTGAAGGAAGCAAAGCCGTCAATAGCATGTCAGGCCACAGAGTCAGTTGAACAACTTCGGTGTAAACTTCAAAGGCGATCGAGCTGGCGATCATTTGCGCGCAGTCCGAGTCCTAAAAACTTTTTGCCACGGTGCACCTCACGTCTGACTACCAAGGCGAACGATATTGCCTGGTAAGACTAGCTTTCAACACCGTCGTTGAAGCTTCATAGGCCCGGATCTTAAAACTAGCTCAATTTGAAGTCCGATGTTCTTTCTTCCAGGCATAGCTGCTAAAAGTGATGACTCCCAGAGTTTCCCAACTAATGGAATTGTACACGCAGCTATTAGAGACACACGTTCCATGAGGCGAGAATTCTGATAGCTTGCTCTCATCATAGTTCGACTAAACAGTCCATGCAACATTCTTCGCATTTACTGGGGCAAAGTTACCGCGAATTAGTCTCAGGAAAGGGTCCGAAAGTTTCTGGTAGGTTGACACCAGTGACACCGCCGCGCTGCTTTAACATGTTACGAAAAGTTCCGGTAGAAGTGTTTATATCTGATCGTTAACATATTCATTTCTGTGCTTTGATAACATTGATTTAGCCCTGCCCTAACAACTCAGTCTGACTACTTTGAACACGATGAAGTAAAGACGACAATCCGAGGACCGTGCGAACCATGGAAGTCTTTCTCGCGCATGCAGTTTTAGTATTCTTTAATACTAAAGTATTCTTTAATACGCGCACGCAGTCCAGGCCTGGAGCCGCCAACGTCATTCGAAGCCCTGTTGATTTCAAGATAGCGTTAGTAGGCGAATTCAGCCTCTCGGCGGGCCTGCCAATGAGACTTCCAAGCTGCCAGGATTGTGTGGCACGTATTAGTGTGTGTATGTTTGCTTACTCCGTCGAACCCGAGAACTGGTTAATCTTCAAGGTTGAAACGTGAAGTGCACGTAATATCGCAAGTTCGGCAGTGATTCCAGCCTTTGGAGCAAGTGCAGACTGTCATGCATGCTGCTATGCACTCAGTTTTTGGCGTGTGTGCGCTGTCTTGTCACGCCCCCGCCCGAGGCTTTATGAATGTTTCTGACATTCACTGGGATGATCACAGTGAGTTGCCTGTTTTCATTGCCAGGCCTTAGCATTGATTATATTGACACTGCTTTGAGAAACTTCAATGATCCGCCTGAGTGCCGCCACCTTGGCAATCCGTAGCAACAAGGGAAGCCCTGTTTAAAACCCCGGCGTTATAATCAACGGACGTTACTACGATTTCACACAGGTTGGGTGCTGCAGGGAATCTCGCGAACTGTAACTTCTAAACACTCCGAAGCTCAACAATGATGTCAGAGAAACTATTTCGCTATCTGGGCTGGCATTTTTTCCTCGCATCTGGGGCTATTGCTTCGAGAATGACCCAGTCTTCAAGCCTTCCGGAGGAATCTCAGACTCTCCACGAAAACGATGCGATCAACTCTTACACTTCCTACACTCCAGCATGGGCTGAGGATATTCCCAACCTTTTCATCTTGGACGAGGACTTCATCAATTTGCATGGGCCAAGACGTAATTTATTGTGGTCATCATCGTGCGGGTGCTCTCAGCAATCTTGTCCCACCGGGAAATATTACAGTGATTACACCTATTCAGGTTGTTCCAGCTGTTGCAGTGGTATTTGGGGAACATGCAGTTGGTCGGCAGAAGGAACACAATATAAAACAATATGCAACGATTGCCACTCCAGCTGTAGGACGTGTAGTGGCAGTGGATCAAGTAGATGTACAAGCTGCTCAAGTGGAAAGACGCTGTCTGGAGGTCGCTGCAACGATAACCCAACTGGTGAGTGTAAATTGATTTCAGGGCAAAGCATCTCTACCTCTTTCACGATACAACTTGCAATGACTGTTGGAGAAAAAACGTGGAGCCAGGCTACTGGGGCTGCTATTCAATCAGCATTGCTTACCATTCTCTACACAACCTTGACCCCTAATTCAGTGTACTGCTGTAGGGAATCCCGATGGGCAGGTATTACAGTTATAAACATATCTTGTGTAGACCTTAGACATTGGTAGGTTGTGTATCGATATTGAAGATTTGAATGTGTTCGGCTGGATACTGAGTATATTGCAGAATCATTCCACAGCTCGGATGACAGAAAGTGTGCTCTTGGATTACTGACCAACGTTGATGCCACAAATCAGTTGGAGATCCAAATACTCACTGTTGTGGGCATCAACCGTGCCGGCTTCAGCCTGTTCCGTGCACCATGCGGGAGTTACGGAAGCTTCCACTTTCAGATATTGATTTCTTTTCACCCTGCACACAGGGGATTGCAAGTCAAGCACTAATCATGGATGTACCTGTTATGGTAGCACAACCCATCACATTATCAACAACTGGCAGCAACATTGTTGCAGTGTAACGTGGTCCTGTCCAGGTGAGGTCCATGATTTCCTGCTTGAAGAATGTCAAAGTTCAATAATGTAATGTATGTATGATGTTGTGCACTTGAATTCAGCACCACACATGGTATATGGTAGAAAAAACTTTATATTGCTAGTTTCTGCCACCGATGCAGCGGTCGCAGCAAAAGCTCATAATGTGTGAGTGTCAGATACAGTGCCATACGAGTATTCGTGAATAACATATGCACCACTGCGCGGGAGCACGTTCTATTCATTCTATCACCCTGCTGTATCTACGGGTTAGTTCGATTTTAGGTGTATCTTCATGAAACTTCTTGTAATGTCTTCATTGATGAAGTCCCATCATTTGATGTACACTCATTGTGATCACTCACCGGCAAGGAGGTTTCCTTGGAGGCCGCCTGAAGATGTGGACCATAATTGGGAGTTTCTGGCGTCACCGAGGCCATAGAACATAATCATTGCCCTTCCCCCTTGCAATGTTACTTGCATTCTCAATGGGAGGTGTTTAATTCCCGGTGCACTCTTAAGACACTTTCTGCTGTTGAGTTCTAGAAGTGAGGATTCGGTCGTTGTTGAGCATTGGGGGTTTGAATCACAGCAGAGTCCCCCCCCCCTTTCCCGCTTCATTTCAGTGCAAATGAACATGAGATGGGTCAGAAGGAGCATTATATTGTACCCCAAGCTATTTCAATCTGCTGGGGCACATATTTATGCAATTTGGTATACGGATGACAAGCTTATCCGGAAAGAGATTTGAACCTGTTGCGCCCTCATTATCAAGCTTGTTGTGAATCAAAGTGATCACAGAATCTTGTAGGCTTGAAAGTGGACGTAAGACTCGGTGTTAGAATTAACGCTAATTGCATGCGTCAATATCTTTAATGCAGATCCCAATTGCGCTTCTGGTTGCTACTCCAGTTGGCCTGGTGATGGGGTGTGCGACTCCGCATGCAACAATTACGCTTGCAACTACGACGATGGGGATTGTGTGTCATATCCTCCTCCTCCTCGTCCACCACCTCCTCGTCCACCTCCTCCTAGTCCACTACCCCTCAGCTCCTCCACATCAAGCTCCACATCCTCCTCCTCTTCGTATTGTAAGGATTATAACATATATTCGAAGGATGATTGTGCCGCCAAATGCTCAAACAATTACGCGTGGTCGGGTGCTAATTACGGCAGTTACAATTACCGGTGTGTGTGTTTATCATATTATTATGGAAGCTTTTCTTGTGATGATCCTGATTACTCATCACCCTCCTCGTCTGATGGTAGTTCACCCCCTTCAAATGCTGGAGCAATAGCGGGAGGTGTAGTCGGCGCACTTGTGTTCCTGGGGATGGCCGGAGGCGCCACCGTGTATTATTTAAAGAAGCGGCAGCAACAGCAATCATCACAACCCAATACTGGTAGGTGGCAATGCCCATGATGCTCCCTACGCAAAAATCAATACTAGTACCGTTCTCCCCTCTCTCAAATAATCATAGCTGATGTCCTACAACTATTAATGACATGTGTATATGTGCACAGTACTACATACAGTGATGCATCCCAAGTGCATGTCGCATCGCCATCAAACATTCAAATGGGTGCATATATATTATTGTTACTCACCACAACCATACATGCAATTTCGTTCATTTGATGCAGAGATGTGCTGGCTTCGACACACTTGACGCATGCTGTACTTGGATCTAGTCGATCGGCATGTCTGTTTTGGCCACCCATCCCTGTTCACAAACAAGAAACACTCTCACCAATGTCGGTCCATACTTTCAGTACATTCCTTGGCATGCTCTGATTGTCCCTCCATGTTTTAAGCAATCGGCAAATGACCTTATGAACTAGCTTGTCTTCTGAGTGTGCATTCATTTATCCATCAACAGCAACGTGAATGTTTTGCAAGTTACTGATCATAGGAAATTGTTATGTCAATGGTTTTGATAGATGCTACCAATGTGGCAGAAGGTGTTCAAATCCCCGTGGCCCTACCAGATGTTCAACTTACTGTTGCCAGGACAGTGTCAACTTCAAACGACCCAACCAACACTTTTATAAACAGGCAGCTATCAGCCATGGCGCCATATGTGGGAGAGAAGCGCATGATGCTCGAGGCGTTCTATCAAAAGCACATCCCCGAAAAAGTTGCGGAGGTTGGCGCCATCATGGATGCATACACAGTGGAGCAAATTCAGGAGATATGCATGCAGAAATACGGAGCTGATCCTTTTGAGCCAGCGCCTCCGCCACCACCAGTAGCAGCTATGACGCCATATGTAGGAGAGAAGCGCATGATGCTCGAGGCGTTCTATCAAAAGCACAGCCCCGCACAAGTTGCGCAGGTTGACGCCATCATGGATGCGTACACAGTGGAGCAAATTCAGGAGACATGCATGCAGAAATACGGAGCTGATCCTTTTGAGCCAGCCATTCTTAGCATTTACTGCGGCGAAGTTACTGCGAATTAGTCTCAGGAAAGGGTCTGAAAGTTTCTGGTAGGTTGACACCAATTACACCGCCGCGCTGCTTTACCATGTTATGAAAAGTTCCGGTAGAAGTGTTTATATCTGATCGTTAACATATCCATTTCTGTGCTTTGATAACATTGATTTAGCCCTGCCCTAATAACTCAGTCTGACTACTTTGAACACGATGAAGTAAAGACGACAATCCGAACCATGGAAGTCTTTCGCGCGCATGCAGTTTTAGTATTCTTTAAAATACCTTTCGATGTATAATATATTTAGACCAGTGAACATTGACATTTTATTCAGAGTCGTCATTCATTGTCGTCTGTTACAAACAGCTAACGGTGAGAAATGATAAGGAGAGAGCTTTTTCAAACCGAATGCTGCTCACGACGAAGTTCATACCATTCCGAGCTTAACTTTTTTGCTGCCGAAAACCTTTCGGGAAGACATCACGCAGTCCAGGCCTGGAGCCACCAACGTCATTCGAAGCCCTGTTGATTTCAAGATAGCATTAATAGGCGAATTCAGCCTCTCGGCGGGCCTGCCAATGAGACTTCCAAGCTGCCAGGATTGTGTGGCACGTATTAGTGTGTGTGTATGTTTGCTTACTCCGTCGAACCCGAGAACTGGTTAATCTGCAAGGTTGAAACGTGAAGTGCACGTAATATCGCAAGTTCGGCAGTGATTCCAGCCTTTGGAGCAAGTGCAGACTGTCATGCATGCTGCTATGCACTCGGTTTTTGGCGTGTGTGCGCTGTCTTGTCACGCCCCCGCCCGAGGCTTTATGAATGTTTCTGACATTCACTGGGATGATCACAGTGAGTTGCCTGTTTTCATTGCCAGGCCTTAGCATTGATTATATTGACACTGCTTTGAGAAACTTCAATGATCCGCCTGAGTGCCGCCACCTTGGCAATCCGTAGCAACAAGGGAAGCCCTGTTTAAAACCCCGGCGTTATCAACGGACGTTACTACGATTTCACACAGGTTGGGTGCTGCAGGGAATCTCGCGAACTGTAACTTCTAAACACTCCGAAGCTCAACAATGATGTCAGAGAAACTATTTCGCTATCTGGGCTGGCATTTTTTCCTCGCATCTGGGGCTATTGCTTCGAGAATGACCCAGTCTTCAAGCCTTCCGGAGGAATCTCAGACTCTCCACGAAAACGATG
>LGRX02032876.1:0-36460 GCA_001247695.2 Cymbomonas tetramitiformis
GACATGTTGGGGCACACGGTTTCAGCATTGCGGACAGCGAGAACGACATGCTCGCCGTGATGTTCCAGAACGCCGTGGACGACGACGCCGCCGCCCGTTTCGACGCCGTCTGCTGCATTGCAGACGGCAAACCGGATCTCTACGACACCGCCTCCGCGTTCTCCTTCGCTGTCCTCGCCGAGGAGCGGGTGCCCGACACCATCGACGAGTACCTGGGGTACCGCCAGCCCGCTGACGCCCGCCTCGGGGTTTGCGCGGTTGGTGGTGCTACGAACATCCACAACTTCAAGATTCACGACGAAGTCCATACCGACGCTCTGGACGTGCCGCCACCGCCGGCACCGCCCTCCGCTCCGCAGTCGGTGGTGTCAGACGAGGGGATGTATCCCGTCAGCGCGCTACACGCGCACGAGCCACACGCGACCTTCATGGACAAGTTCGCGTTCAACTTGGACATCGCGGGACCGGAACCGACCCGTGCCATGCACCACATGGGCCCCGTCGCACCCGTGGACTCCGTCTCCGTAACGACGGACGACTCCGAGGATGATGGCGAGTGTCTTCCGCCACCGAGACAGGCCTTGGGATGCGGCAGACCGCCAATGGGTTTCGGATTCTCTGCCCTCACGTCTCTCGCAGTCTGCCTGATGTTTGTTATTTGTGCAGCTGCCGCGCCTTCGCGTGATTGCTCCGCGCCAGCATCTTCGGCAACAGGGCGCATCGGCGACGAGGTCGGTGGTGCTGGTGTGCCGACGCCCACAGCCATCCCTCCGGATCTCTACTGGCAGCCGGAGGGCTGGTGCCACAGCTGGTACCGTGCTACGTACGGGTACGGGTGGGCGTGGCTCCCGGGCGGCCCCCCCGCAGCCACCTGAGGCAGCTCCGATTATTGCTGCGCCGCCCTCACCGGGTGGTGCTCCGCCATCGCCGGACTACGAGCCCCCCGCCTGGGGCGGTGGAACCGGAGATGCACTTTCTTCTTCAATTCAACACCGGGCCGGACCGATTGCACCCGGTGCAACTGCCTGCGGCGACATCGGCACATCTTCAATTCTCTCAATTTGCTCTACGCATGATTTGACAGACAGTGGTACCAGCTCTCCTGGGCACTGTGACAGTGGCACCGGCTCTCCCGGGCACTTTCGAAGTGGCTAGAGTTACCGATATTAAGATTAGCCTGCCTCCAGAGTTTAATGCTGTTGGTTCAGGTTGCCCCAAGGTGGGCTTAATTTAGGGTTTTAACTGTATCCGTATTCTGCAGTATGTCTCACTAGCTGCTAGTTTCGGAGTTACCCTGCCAGAGAGGACAGGTTCTCCTGTAGGATGCTTATTTCCACCGAAGCTGAGTAGGTGTTTGTTTCAGTTCCGTGACCACCTAGTTTGCCAGTCACCACCCTAGGTGGTGTGCTGGAAGTGCCGCCCCGACTGTCATTCCTATAGTTAGGGTGTATGACTGTCACCGGTCCCGGAACCCTAGACCCCGAACATATAACGGGAAGACTGAGTATTATCCGTTTATCTATTCTGATTACCACACTCCGAATATACAGTCAAGCTGATATATTCAGCAGTATAGTAGAGTAATAGTAATAGTAGAGATCGATAGATAGTATAGAGCTAACGCCGATATTCCCCATCTGTGGTCGGTACCCCTAGATTTTCCCAGGTAATGTCGCAATAGTCCGTGACACCCTACCCTTAACAGTTAAAATCGAGACTCCCTCGACGCTACATTGGTCGGGTTCGACATGAGGTAGTTATAGCTGCCACGTCAGACTATATGCTCTGGACTGTGCCGGAGGCGTTAGTGTGTCTACAAGGTCACTTCTGACAATTTCGGCACCGAGGGGCCCCTCTAGCGTCTGAACCCGGACTTCTCTGAGCACTGGGTCCTTACCACTGTGTCATCATCTGTGCCACCGGCGAGATGTAAAACGAGAGTACCAGTGGTGTTCATGCTTGCAAACTGTGAAAATAATGTACAGCCGCTCCTCTGTTCCTCGAGGACTGCTAAACGATTAGGACATGAGCAACAGCGCCTCCAAGGTTGGTCGGAACATGGTTCCTCGGTCGGATGAGTCAACGCCGCAGGTTGCGCGGCCGCGGGCCGAGCATGCGCGAATGCCTCCCACCGTCAGATACGATCGGCTCATAATCCTTTGAGGGTAATCCATGGCTAGTTGTGACGTTCACATCTGCCATGTTTCCGTTGGAATGATATCGAACGGACGAAACACCGTTCGGTGTACCGAACGGTGTTTCGTCCGTTCGAACCGTTTCACACAACAAAAGTACAAGCAGGTCCTATCTAGAACCAAGAACGACGTCGGCGGCGTCTCTCAAAATTGCCGAAATTCCAAGGCAGCATGCGGCGCACACGGGGCTCTGCTGTTCTTGTGTTAGGCAGTCTTTTATTCCTAATACCAGAAAGTCACGCAGTATACAACGATGCGTACTCAGACAACAGTGTTTCCTATGTCAAGGACACGCCCCCTTCCTCCCGAGGTACATCTCACAGCGAGCATTTCGAGACTCCAGAGCACGATGACCAACAGCAAGCCAGTTCCAGTGATACCCAAGGTACCCTTTGGTCAGATTGGAGCCAGGACTATGATTCACCTTCCGAAGTTGAGCAGGATGTGGAGAGGAGCAAGTCCAATCTGAGACCACTCTATCCTGGTGCGCGAATCACGCTCCTGGAAAGCGTTTTGAATTTTTTATATCCCATGATAACTGGGAATAACTCTAAGGCATCAGTGAGCCAGTATTGCAAATTCAAGCATGAGTCTGAGCTGCCTACGGGGAACACTTTCCCCACCTCGTTTCATTCTCTTCTTCAAGTTATTGGAGTCAACTGCTACCGACTAGACCGGCATTTCACGGAGTACCATACCTGTCCAGCTGGTTGCTGCAAACTGTTTGATGCGCTCCCTCGGAAAGAGTGGGCAAAGCACGCTGATGAAGACCACGAGTTTAAAGACTGTCAACTTTGTACCTGTGGAATGACAAAAACGGACGGGAGTGTTTGTACAGCAAGGAGGTTCACACTGGATGATGGCCGACAAGTCCGCCCAGCCGCTTGGGGTATATATTTCGGCATCAAGGGGGCCTTGGACAGCTTGGCTGCATCTCGCACGTATGCAAACGCCTACCTACCTTTCTTTTGATAGGGAAAAGTCGTGGACCTCTGTTTATTCTGGCCCTCCGATATGGTTGTCTACTGTTTATTCCAAACTTGCCAGCTATGTCAGAAGCTTTTTCAACGTTCATCTATTCGACCGCACTCAGTGTCGCACCTACAACTTGGGGTTAGATTGGGAAGAAACTTTCAAAAGAAAATCGTGGAGTCACGGAGTCCTGTTATATCATCCAACAGATATAGGACCTGAAGTATCCAGTTTGGTTCAAAACGATAAGCTAGTCCAGATTATCGCTGGACCTTCTCAACCGAAATCGATGCGTGGTCATTTATTACTTTTGTCAGCAGAAGTAAAGGAGCTTGCAGAAAGAGGGTACCAAACGTCCATGGACGACCATCCTGTGCGAGCTTTTTTGGCTGGGATTGACGCTGATGAACCTGCAAGGGTTAAGTTATGTGATTTTGTGAGTCATAGCTCTTACAACTTTTGTTTCAATTGCAAGTTTGTGGGGAATTATTTCGGCACCGTACGCTTTCCTGGTTACTGTACTCCTTGCGCCCAGACTACGGATGCCGAACGGAAGAGTCAGCAAGAAGCAGCAACTGAGTCACGGAAGCGGGAACGGGAAATGTGCCAGAATGATAATGAGCAACCCAACCGTGGCCGTGGGCAGCGAGGCCGTGGCCGTGGGCAGCGAGGCCGTGGGCAGCGAGGCCGTGGGCAGCGAGGCCGTGGGCAGCGAGGCCGTGGCCGTGGGCGGGCTGTGCAACCCGAACGTCCTGCCACCACCTGGTCATACGTCGCGGACTCTTTGCAGCCGATTCTTGCTTTCGACGCGGTCAAGTATGACAACGACACGTTACGAGCGAGTGCAGTGAACGCGGATGAGGACAGTCACGTAAAATCTCTCAGCCTGTTGTTTGAAGCAGCTCCGTGGTTCGATGTAGTCAACGGAATCAACTACCCAACGGCCCACCTCGTGAACCACGGGATAGCCGACAAATTTCTTAAGGTGCTCCTTCCTGGAACCGACAATCCCGTCGTCAAAACGTCTTCCGATCTTCCCTGTTCTATCCCGACCTCTCGTTACAAGCAACTGGAACAAAATATCGAGAACGTTGTCACCGTCTCCGACATAAATCGTCCCCCGAAGCGTATCACTGCTGCACGATCACAGTGGACCTATGACGACACTGCGTGGCAATTCGGCGTCTATTTGCCCCTTGTTGGTATTCAGGATGTCATACCACAATTTTTTTTGGTCGACGTTTTCTACCATCTGCACGTAATCATTTTGCACGTTTGGTTTGGGGCTCATCCCGGCCTGACGTTTATTGAAAGCCAGGAGAGATGTCATCATTCTTTGAAGGAACTGGCTATCCTGTTTGAGGCAAACGGCTTGTCGACGGGGAACTCAGGTCAAACTTACACTCAGCAGCTTGTCACTTGATCGATTCGGAGAGGATTGGTGGGCCACTGAAAGATCGGAAAGAACTATACGTCGAACGTTGCCTTGCAGTATTGGGTGCCGCAATTGTTAACAAGGTTACTTCTGAACCTGAACGAACTCAGGCCAGACAAGCTATTGTTCGTGCAGCAGTGTTGTTAGCTGAGCAGCGTTTACGTGACCACGGGATCAAGCCTCCGGGTTCCTTGTATGCAATTATTGAGGATGAAAGTTATTTCTCTAGAAAGAGTTTTTTTCTATCGCGTGAAGTAGATTCTGAGCCTGTTTCTGGATCAGACTTAGACAGTATCGTTTCAACGACTGCTAAAAAGTGTGTGCTATCTCACTTCCACGGCAGGGACCTTCAAAGTGTACAACGTTATGAAAGAGCAATTGTGGGAGGACCCGCGGAGCTCCGAACTTTGGCAGCTTGTGAGAACAATGTTGGCCGCGATTGCAATGTAGTTTGCCGTGATGAGCAAACATATGGAGAAATTATTCACTTGTTACGTGTGCGAGCGAGTGACAAGACATTCTTCGTTGCCGTGCTCCGTGTTTGGCCTCTGATAAGTTCACCGGATCGGTTCAGCGTGGCGACATTGAACAGAACCCAGAAAGAGGACTTTGTCTGTGTGCCCTTGCGCTTCATCCTCGGAAGAGTAGCAATGTTAGCCTCTGCGCACAACACCTTAAGAGCAGTCTTAGTCCCTAGGCATATTCAAAACAATCTTAAAGCACCGTGAACATACCTTTTATATATGTGTAGAAATATTTATTATTGCAGAATGCTTTTAGTCCTTGAACGTCCTGTATGTTCCTTGAACCCTCATGTATATTCCTTGAACCCTCCTGTATGAAAATCGAGACTCCCTCGACGCTACATTGGTCGGGTTCGACATTGACGAGTGAAAGCTGGCCCACTCGCCGCGCCCGCACCACAACTGCTGTGCATTGACGGCTCCCACACCACAACTTCCGTTTGTGTTCGGGTGCTGAAATTCCGAATTATTCGTAGAAAATCATGGAGCAGTCACTGTTTTTCTAACGCACCTCATTTGAAGGAAGCAAAGCCGTCAATAGCATGTCAGGCCACAGAGTCAGTTGAACAACTTCGGTGTAAACTTCAAAGGCGATCGAGCTGGCGATCATTTGCGCGCAGTCCGAGTCCTAAAAACTTTTTGCCACGGTGCACCTCACGTCTGACTACCAAGGCGAACGATATTGCCTGGTAAGACTAGCTTTCAACACCGTCGTTGAAGCTTCATAGGCCCGGATCTTAAAACTAGCTCAATTTGAAGTCCGATGTTCTTTCTTCCAGGCATAGCTGCTAAAAGTGATGACTCCCAGAGTTTCCCAACTAATGGAATTGTACACGCAGCTATTAGAGACACACGTTCCATGAGGCGAGAATTCTGATAGCTTGCTCTCATCATAGTTCGACTAAACAGTCCATGCAACATTCTTCGCATTTACTGGGGCAAAGTTACCGCGAATTAGTCTCAGGAAAGGGTCCGAAAGTTTCTGGTAGGTTGACACCAGTGACACCGCCGCGCTGCTTTAACATGTTACGAAAAGTTCCGGTAGAAGTGTTTATATCTGATCGTTAACATATTCATTTCTGTGCTTTGATAACATTGATTTAGCCCTGCCCTAACAACTCAGTCTGACTACTTTGAACACGATGAAGTAAAGACGACAATCCGAGGACCGTGCGAACCATGGAAGTCTTTCTCGCGCATGCAGTTTTAGTATTCTTTAATACTAAAGTATTCTTTAATACGCGCACGCAGTCCAGGCCTGGAGCCGCCAACGTCATTCGAAGCCCTGTTGATTTCAAGATAGCGTTAGTAGGCGAATTCAGCCTCTCGGCGGGCCTGCCAATGAGACTTCCAAGCTGCCAGGATTGTGTGGCACGTATTAGTGTGTGTATGTTTGCTTACTCCGTCGAACCCGAGAACTGGTTAATCTTCAAGGTTGAAACGTGAAGTGCACGTAATATCGCAAGTTCGGCAGTGATTCCAGCCTTTGGAGCAAGTGCAGACTGTCATGCATGCTGCTATGCACTCAGTTTTTGGCGTGTGTGCGCTGTCTTGTCACGCCCCCGCCCGAGGCTTTATGAATGTTTCTGACATTCACTGGGATGATCACAGTGAGTTGCCTGTTTTCATTGCCAGGCCTTAGCATTGATTATATTGACACTGCTTTGAGAAACTTCAATGATCCGCCTGAGTGCCGCCACCTTGGCAATCCGTAGCAACAAGGGAAGCCCTGTTTAAAACCCCGGCGTTATAATCAACGGACGTTACTACGATTTCACACAGGTTGGGTGCTGCAGGGAATCTCGCGAACTGTAACTTCTAAACACTCCGAAGCTCAACAATGATGTCAGAGAAACTATTTCGCTATCTGGGCTGGCATTTTTTCCTCGCATCTGGGGCTATTGCTTCGAGAATGACCCAGTCTTCAAGCCTTCCGGAGGAATCTCAGACTCTCCACGAAAACGATGCGATCAACTCTTACACTTCCTACACTCCAGCATGGGCTGAGGATATTCCCAACCTTTTCATCTTGGACGAGGACTTCATCAATTTGCATGGGCCAAGACGTAATTTATTGTGGTCATCATCGTGCGGGTGCTCTCAGCAATCTTGTCCCACCGGGAAATATTACAGTGATTACACCTATTCAGGTTGTTCCAGCTGTTGCAGTGGTATTTGGGGAACATGCAGTTGGTCGGCAGAAGGAACACAATATAAAACAATATGCAACGATTGCCACTCCAGCTGTAGGACGTGTAGTGGCAGTGGATCAAGTAGATGTACAAGCTGCTCAAGTGGAAAGACGCTGTCTGGAGGTCGCTGCAACGATAACCCAACTGGTGAGTGTAAATTGATTTCAGGGCAAAGCATCTCTACCTCTTTCACGATACAACTTGCAATGACTGTTGGAGAAAAAACGTGGAGCCAGGCTACTGGGGCTGCTATTCAATCAGCATTGCTTACCATTCTCTACACAACCTTGACCCCTAATTCAGTGTACTGCTGTAGGGAATCCCGATGGGCAGGTATTACAGTTATAAACATATCTTGTGTAGACCTTAGACATTGGTAGGTTGTGTATCGATATTGAAGATTTGAATGTGTTCGGCTGGATACTGAGTATATTGCAGAATCATTCCACAGCTCGGATGACAGAAAGTGTGCTCTTGGATTACTGACCAACGTTGATGCCACAAATCAGTTGGAGATCCAAATACTCACTGTTGTGGGCATCAACCGTGCCGGCTTCAGCCTGTTCCGTGCACCATGCGGGAGTTACGGAAGCTTCCACTTTCAGATATTGATTTCTTTTCACCCTGCACACAGGGGATTGCAAGTCAAGCACTAATCATGGATGTACCTGTTATGGTAGCACAACCCATCACATTATCAACAACTGGCAGCAACATTGTTGCAGTGTAACGTGGTCCTGTCCAGGTGAGGTCCATGATTTCCTGCTTGAAGAATGTCAAAGTTCAATAATGTAATGTATGTATGATGTTGTGCACTTGAATTCAGCACCACACATGGTATATGGTAGAAAAAACTTTATATTGCTAGTTTCTGCCACCGATGCAGCGGTCGCAGCAAAAGCTCATAATGTGTGAGTGTCAGATACAGTGCCATACGAGTATTCGTGAATAACATATGCACCACTGCGCGGGAGCACGTTCTATTCATTCTATCACCCTGCTGTATCTACGGGTTAGTTCGATTTTAGGTGTATCTTCATGAAACTTCTTGTAATGTCTTCATTGATGAAGTCCCATCATTTGATGTACACTCATTGTGATCACTCACCGGCAAGGAGGTTTCCTTGGAGGCCGCCTGAAGATGTGGACCATAATTGGGAGTTTCTGGCGTCACCGAGGCCATAGAACATAATCATTGCCCTTCCCCCTTGCAATGTTACTTGCATTCTCAATGGGAGGTGTTTAATTCCCGGTGCACTCTTAAGACACTTTCTGCTGTTGAGTTCTAGAAGTGAGGATTCGGTCGTTGTTGAGCATTGGGGGTTTGAATCACAGCAGAGTCCCCCCCCCCTTTCCCGCTTCATTTCAGTGCAAATGAACATGAGATGGGTCAGAAGGAGCATTATATTGTACCCCAAGCTATTTCAATCTGCTGGGGCACATATTTATGCAATTTGGTATACGGATGACAAGCTTATCCGGAAAGAGATTTGAACCTGTTGCGCCCTCATTATCAAGCTTGTTGTGAATCAAAGTGATCACAGAATCTTGTAGGCTTGAAAGTGGACGTAAGACTCGGTGTTAGAATTAACGCTAATTGCATGCGTCAATATCTTTAATGCAGATCCCAATTGCGCTTCTGGTTGCTACTCCAGTTGGCCTGGTGATGGGGTGTGCGACTCCGCATGCAACAATTACGCTTGCAACTACGACGATGGGGATTGTGTGTCATATCCTCCTCCTCCTCGTCCACCACCTCCTCGTCCACCTCCTCCTAGTCCACTACCCCTCAGCTCCTCCACATCAAGCTCCACATCCTCCTCCTCTTCGTATTGTAAGGATTATAACATATATTCGAAGGATGATTGTGCCGCCAAATGCTCAAACAATTACGCGTGGTCGGGTGCTAATTACGGCAGTTACAATTACCGGTGTGTGTGTTTATCATATTATTATGGAAGCTTTTCTTGTGATGATCCTGATTACTCATCACCCTCCTCGTCTGATGGTAGTTCACCCCCTTCAAATGCTGGAGCAATAGCGGGAGGTGTAGTCGGCGCACTTGTGTTCCTGGGGATGGCCGGAGGCGCCACCGTGTATTATTTAAAGAAGCGGCAGCAACAGCAATCATCACAACCCAATACTGGTAGGTGGCAATGCCCATGATGCTCCCTACGCAAAAATCAATACTAGTACCGTTCTCCCCTCTCTCAAATAATCATAGCTGATGTCCTACAACTATTAATGACATGTGTATATGTGCACAGTACTACATACAGTGATGCATCCCAAGTGCATGTCGCATCGCCATCAAACATTCAAATGGGTGCATATATATTATTGTTACTCACCACAACCATACATGCAATTTCGTTCATTTGATGCAGAGATGTGCTGGCTTCGACACACTTGACGCATGCTGTACTTGGATCTAGTCGATCGGCATGTCTGTTTTGGCCACCCATCCCTGTTCACAAACAAGAAACACTCTCACCAATGTCGGTCCATACTTTCAGTACATTCCTTGGCATGCTCTGATTGTCCCTCCATGTTTTAAGCAATCGGCAAATGACCTTATGAACTAGCTTGTCTTCTGAGTGTGCATTCATTTATCCATCAACAGCAACGTGAATGTTTTGCAAGTTACTGATCATAGGAAATTGTTATGTCAATGGTTTTGATAGATGCTACCAATGTGGCAGAAGGTGTTCAAATCCCCGTGGCCCTACCAGATGTTCAACTTACTGTTGCCAGGACAGTGTCAACTTCAAACGACCCAACCAACACTTTTATAAACAGGCAGCTATCAGCCATGGCGCCATATGTGGGAGAGAAGCGCATGATGCTCGAGGCGTTCTATCAAAAGCACATCCCCGAAAAAGTTGCGGAGGTTGGCGCCATCATGGATGCATACACAGTGGAGCAAATTCAGGAGATATGCATGCAGAAATACGGAGCTGATCCTTTTGAGCCAGCGCCTCCGCCACCACCAGTAGCAGCTATGACGCCATATGTAGGAGAGAAGCGCATGATGCTCGAGGCGTTCTATCAAAAGCACAGCCCCGCACAAGTTGCGCAGGTTGACGCCATCATGGATGCGTACACAGTGGAGCAAATTCAGGAGACATGCATGCAGAAATACGGAGCTGATCCTTTTGAGCCAGCCATTCTTAGCATTTACTGCGGCGAAGTTACTGCGAATTAGTCTCAGGAAAGGGTCTGAAAGTTTCTGGTAGGTTGACACCAATTACACCGCCGCGCTGCTTTACCATGTTATGAAAAGTTCCGGTAGAAGTGTTTATATCTGATCGTTAACATATCCATTTCTGTGCTTTGATAACATTGATTTAGCCCTGCCCTAATAACTCAGTCTGACTACTTTGAACACGATGAAGTAAAGACGACAATCCGAACCATGGAAGTCTTTCGCGCGCATGCAGTTTTAGTATTCTTTAAAATACCTTTCGATGTATAATATATTTAGACCAGTGAACATTGACATTTTATTCAGAGTCGTCATTCATTGTCGTCTGTTACAAACAGCTAACGGTGAGAAATGATAAGGAGAGAGCTTTTTCAAACCGAATGCTGCTCACGACGAAGTTCATACCATTCCGAGCTTAACTTTTTTGCTGCCGAAAACCTTTCGGGAAGACATCACGCAGTCCAGGCCTGGAGCCACCAACGTCATTCGAAGCCCTGTTGATTTCAAGATAGCATTAATAGGCGAATTCAGCCTCTCGGCGGGCCTGCCAATGAGACTTCCAAGCTGCCAGGATTGTGTGGCACGTATTAGTGTGTGTGTATGTTTGCTTACTCCGTCGAACCCGAGAACTGGTTAATCTGCAAGGTTGAAACGTGAAGTGCACGTAATATCGCAAGTTCGGCAGTGATTCCAGCCTTTGGAGCAAGTGCAGACTGTCATGCATGCTGCTATGCACTCGGTTTTTGGCGTGTGTGCGCTGTCTTGTCACGCCCCCGCCCGAGGCTTTATGAATGTTTCTGACATTCACTGGGATGATCACAGTGAGTTGCCTGTTTTCATTGCCAGGCCTTAGCATTGATTATATTGACACTGCTTTGAGAAACTTCAATGATCCGCCTGAGTGCCGCCACCTTGGCAATCCGTAGCAACAAGGGAAGCCCTGTTTAAAACCCCGGCGTTATCAACGGACGTTACTACGATTTCACACAGGTTGGGTGCTGCAGGGAATCTCGCGAACTGTAACTTCTAAACACTCCGAAGCTCAACAATGATGTCAGAGAAACTATTTCGCTATCTGGGCTGGCATTTTTTCCTCGCATCTGGGGCTATTGCTTCGAGAATGACCCAGTCTTCAAGCCTTCCGGAGGAATCTCAGACTCTCCACGAAAACGATGCGATCAACTCTTACACTTCCTACACTCCAGCATGGGCTGAGGATATTCCCAACCTTTTCATCTTGGACGAGGACTTCATCAATTTGCATGGGCCAAGACGTAATTTATTGTGGTCATCATCGTGCGGGTGCTCTCAGCAATCTTGTCCCACCGGGAAATATTACAGTGATTACACCTATTCAGGTTGTTCCAGCTGTTGCAGTGGTATTTGGGGAACATGCAGTTGGTCGGCAGAAGGAACACAATATAAAACAATATGCAACGATTGCCACTCCAGCTGTAGGACGTGTAGTGGCAGTGGATCAAGTAGATGTACAAGCTGCTCAAGTGGAAAGACGCTGTCTGGAGGTCGCTGCAACGATAACCCAACTGGTGAGTGTAAATTGATTTCAGGGCAAAGCATCTCTACCTCTTTCCTGTATATCCGGCAGATAAGGGGCTACTTACGTTTTTTTTCAAGCGCTTGAACTTTAATCTGCGATTTTCTCCCCAAATATGAAATATATATGGCTTATATATGGTAGATGCCGAGTAATGCCTTCTCAGGGGATCTATTGTTCGTTAGTGAGGGCGGGCGAACATTGCTCGGGGGGCGGGGGGCAAGATAGAACACGCGTGTTGCTAGTCTCCCCCCAGACCGAAATCGTTGCCGCTAGGGGGGTGTCTACCAACTGTCAAGCACCCTTCAGAGCTCCTCTAGTGCTGCATGGTGGTATCCGCGCGTGGGGCACTCCCGCCCCCGCGCGCGTGATGGTGGTATCCGAACTGTCCTCGGTATGGTTCCTATATCGCACGAACTTGCGGGGTTCTCGCGTGCACCGGGCACACTGGTGCTTTATTCATTTTTCTTTCTTTTCTTTTTATCTTTTATATTGTTTTTGTTGTGTATACTGGCTTCTGGCCTAGTACTCCACTTTTCTTATTCATGATACACACTGGCTTCTAGCCTAGTATACAATCACTTTTCTGATATAATGTATGGTACTTCGACCTATCACATCTATATCCTTATGTCCAGTAATGGCACTCCAGCCTAAAACTAACATGCAACACTTGCTTAACACTTATTCTCAATCAACACTAACTGAGGGAAACTTTCCTAAGTTCCCCCTTTTGGCATGTTGCTCTTCACTGACACCAGCATTTCTAGATCACTATTTGTCACCAGCCAATCATCAGTAGCATTTGCCCGATTCTGCTATTCCTAGCCACTCAGGCCGATCATGATACTATGAGCTGTCCAATAAGCATATCTTCTGAAATCTGATCTGGTCGATTATTTGCATATGATGAACAGGCCTTTGCCAGATCATCCATTATTGGCTACTGCCCCGCAGTCCTTGTGGTAGGACCAGATCGACGATTTGGTCCTACCACGAGGACCATTGTTCCGATAATTTAATTGGCCATCTCCCGTGATTTGTGGTGTCTAACCAATGAAAGGTGGTATATATAGGTCCTATATCAATTTATTTGAACGCTGGTTTGGCCTATATCCATCCCATATATCCATGACGAACGCATTTCAAACCTCTACACTCAAATTTTTCAAAACGGATTTTTTGGAACATTCAAAATGTGGCAAATTAGTGACTCATATTCAATAATTTTTTACCAATCATATATCAACACTAGACCTGCGCGGATACCATCAAATTGAACCTATACATATGTCCCAATCATATTTGGGCGGTAGGCCCGGTTGGAATGCATATATCGGCTCGTTGGCTCGTTGGCTTCCCCTCTAATATATTGGCTCGTTGGTTTCCCCCCTAAAACAGTGGTCACGCGAGCTGACCAGCCAGCCATCATAATTGCTTGCTACAGGGCATATATCGCAAGGTTGGTGTGTGCGGCACATTAAATCTTCAAGTATATATGTATTGCGAATTTCTGAAAGTCTAACAGCACCCAAATATCTTATTTTTCGACTGGCGTGTACATTTTAGAATGGATGAATGCCAATTTCTAAAGTCCGAAATTCACTAAATTCGGAATTTGCATTGTGTTGAACATGCGTCATGCTGAAATAGAGCGGAAATGATGATGAGGGTGCGAAGTAACCGATTCAGTTATCTTATTTGGCCATGAACTCAAGATGTATAACCATGAGCATCACCGTGAGCCCCCCCATGTCAGGGTCATGACCGATGACATATGTGGCATACATGTCATACGTGTCATACCTGTCAGACATGTCATACCATGTCATGTCATATATTATTATGACAGTCGGTCGTGTCATATATTATTATGACAGTCGACAGTATGGTCGATCATGACTGTACATGTCGAGTCGCGTCATATATTAATATGACAGTCGTCAGTACGGTCGACGATGACTGTACATGTCGCCAGATGATAATGTCATATCATCAGGCATCCCTGTCATCGAGAGTTCGTATGTCGAACTCGAAGATGGCAAAGCAAAGATACATCTTGAATACAAACAAGAACCATCTTGGCTTTCAGCATGCGCGGAACTCGCATGCGCAGCATGAACGGACTAGTCGTTATTACCATGCTGGTCGTTCAACCTACGTCTCGGGTTCACAACCCAATGGCGGTACCATCTAAGATGATGGGAGACGTATGGTACAAAAGTGAGGAAGCGTTGTGCTTCAGCAGATCTTCTTACAGAGACTGCACTCACAAACCCGCTCATCCGTACACTTGCATTGCTGTCCAACTTTGCAGTGTTTATTTGTATACTGATAATATATTCACGGCGCCTGTTTATCTCGCCGTATCAGATGGTATTCTAAAAGAAACTCGTCAAGGCACGATACTCGAGAACTCAAGTGGGTGCAGCGATAGACGTAGCATATTTCATATTGTTCGCAGGTTTGCAGGTGGGCGCATAAGCGACAGCGCTCGCAGTAATATTGAATATTTGCAGCTCGAATAATATACGCTCGCATATCGACAGCGCAGAGATTGTGCGAGGAGATTTTTCGCAGCGCACACGCAGAAACAGCTGATCGCACATATACGCGATAAGGTGTGCACATGGCATACATCGGCGCAGCAATGAAACGTATTCGCATAAATGGTTCGCAAATGTATGCATGTTCGCAGATGCGATAAATCAGCGGCGAAATCGTTTTCGCGCGGAAAATCATCAGCGCAGTATCACGATTTTCATAATTGCACTAAATTGCTTTTTGTACGGTTTCATACATGTTGATGCGCGATGGTCACTAATTTGCAGATGGCAGCATGCGCGATGGTCGCATATTTTTACAGAAGTGAATCGCAGCATGCGCGCGCTTGTATGAATCACGTTCGAAAATTGTCCAGAATGATATATTACATAGTGGTCATCGACAGAATTTTGATTCGTATACATGTCAGCGCTCGTATCATGCGCTGATGAATGGCGACGACAATACATGCTTTTCATCAGCAGCGCGCTCGCATTCGTATGCGACGTACATCAGCGATTTTTGCAAATGATTCCTTCGCACTGTTTACAATACCAGCGCGTACAATGATTTATGGCCTGTCAGCACGATATACGTTCTTCATGATTTCGTCACATGCGAAGAACGCTCGATTTTAGCGCGTGCAATTTTTGATATGTTTACATGCAGTGAGAAGCACATATGTATACGCGCGTCGAAATCATATGCAGAATGATTGTATACATGCAGGAATGCTGTGGACACATGATCGTTATGCTGTGGATACATACTGCTTTGGATACATTACCACTATGTTGCTGTGAATGTATTGTTATCATACTGCAGCAAATTCCAAAGTGTTCTGATGACTGCACAAATACTTTAATCATCAGCATTATGCTTATTAGCAGCACAATGATCTGTTCACAACATGTGTGTGCGGATCAGCACACACACACACATGCACTTATTTCACTCACAGCAATCATCAACATGCAGTGCATACACTTTTATACCATGCACATATCTTATGCTGAATGATTGCATTAATTGTGAATTGTACATGCTTTATTATACTGTACAGCTTGATCACGATACCAGCTGTAATACATAGTACATAAGCATATTGCAGTGAATGCTAGTCTATATTCGAATCCATGTAGCAAAGGGTGCCTGAAAGTAGTCTTAACACCATAATTAGTTTGTCTCATGAGCTGGCGCCAGGATCAACCTGGGCAGTTTGTAAGGTGTTCGAGGAGGGTGATGAGGATGGCGAGGCGTCTGATGAGTGGGCAGGCGAGGGAACCTCCACGAAGGGTCTCACGGGGCCAGATGGCACTGAAGATTCTCACTACTCTTGGGCCTTGAGGGCTTTCGTTGCAGAGCTCGAAGCTAAATTCTTGATGAAGGGCACCAAAGAGAAGGAGGATCTCTTGATCGCCAAGCCGCAGACCAACGAGCAGGACGGCCTCGCCTACGTGAAGAGCTGTCGTCGCAGGGAGGCAGCTCTCAACACCGGCAAGAGGGTGGAGGACTCCGTCGTCAGGCAGAACATCGAGGAATGCATTAAGGGCCTGCGCATCAAAGAATACCGAGATCGCGTGTCCGAGCAGCTGCGTGTCAGCCATCCTGCCCCCAACAGGGTCACTTGGGAGGACCAGGGAAGATATCTTCCTGGGATTGGCCGGCCCGGGGCCGTGTCACGGAGGCCCGGGCCGAAGGCGGGCCGAAGGAAAAGTTGCGGATGGGCCGAGTCGCATTGAGGGGAAAATTGATAAATTTCCAAAATTTTATCGATTTTTGACAAATTGTCATACTTAAGATTAAAATTTTGCGCCTGCGGCGGGCAATTTTGGGTTCGGGCCGAGACGGGCCGAAATGTGGCCGAAGTAAATTCCCAATGCGGGCCGAGTCACCTCCGCGGAAGATATCTACCCTGGGGAGGACCTGGAGGTGATCGTGGAGGTGCAGGACAAGCTCAAGAACGATGCAGAGGCTTGGGCCCTCACACTGCAGCAGGAGCTGGTTCGCAGGCTCAACTGCGTGTACTCCTGCTTCGAGGCCAGGCAGATGGGGCTTGACCTGGCTGCACTGGTGTCAGCCATGAGGCGCTCGGGTTCTGCCTCCAAGACTGGGGACAGACGCAGGGACCCCAAGAAGAAGGAGCAAGCACAGCATGGTGGCGACGACGCCAAGAGACCTGCGAGGGAAGTTAACAATGCCGAGCGTCAGAAACCTTCTTACAGCAAGGTGCCACCACCTGATGCTTCGAAGAAGTTCCAGTGTGACTGGTGCTTCACGCGCCTGCCCCACTCTCCAGAGCGCTGCTACACGGGGTGTCGTGATGCCCGGGTGCCGCCCAACTTCCATAAGGACAGGCAGAACTCCAAGTGGCCGGACGAGGTCAAGAATGCCCAGATGCGCGCCTACAACATCGCACACCGCTTTGATAAGCACAAGATGGGGATCACCACCAAGGAGTGGCTTAAGCTCCCTGAGGCCAAGCAGAAGCAGCCACAGCAGCAGCAGCAGCAGCAGCAAGTGGCTGCCAGTGCCGAGGTTAAGGAGAAACTCGCCGCAGAATTGTCAGGCCTCCAGGCAGGGTCACCTCCAAAGGATGACAAGATCGCCGATGCACAGGCCCGATCAGAGGTCAGCGATGCGGAGACTGAGTACGACTCCCACTTCACCCAACAGGCTGAATACGAGGAGGATGAGCAGGACTGCCCTGCTGGGGGTGGGCTGGAAGGTGGTCATGGTGTTGGCATCGATCACGCACCGAGTCTCCAGGCCAGCGCCGCTGTCGCCTTGGGCAGCACTCAGCAGATGCGGGGCTTCCAGGTCAAGACGCCGGAGGAGTTCGACAGGGCCGCTCAGGTGCCTAGAGCCGTTCCTCCCGACGTACTCAGCAGGAAGGTCCACCTGTTGGCATCCAATCTTCGCAGCTCCGTGCGCGCCTGCTCGCAGATTGCTGCCATCCTGATATCCCAGAACGCCATCGACCTCCCGAAGGACATCGAGAACCTCTTGGCGCTGGAGGAGCTCATGGGCAAGGATCCGAATGATGCAACCGAACAGCCCACCGAGGTCAATGAGCATGAGCTGGAGGACACGCACGCCACAGCGACGCAAGGAGTAAGAAGGGAAGCAGCCGGTTCAGGACATTGTGCAACCGAGGAGGTGCCATTGGACGAGATGCCCAACGGTGTAGTCGACAGCGCCGCCGCTCGATGTGCAGCCGCTGCCTACGTGGACGATCTGGGGGTGGTTGACTTCAGTGACCATGGACATGTACGAGCTGGCACCATCAAGACCTCCGCCTACGACGCACTGAGGGCAAAGATGACGCAGCACCTGACCGACGAGCAGGTGTTATTGATGGCTCAGGTGCAGCCCATCTGCAAGTTGCGGAATGCTACTCTGTATGAGGGGCTGGCGCTGGTGTCATCTGGTGGCGAGCTTATGCTATACCGGGCGATCCTCATGGACACCGGCGCCAACTGTAACATCATCTCTATCTCTGTTGTGATGGCCAGTCGTGTGGTGGCATGTGTCCACGTTCCATCTTACTATTTAACAGACATGACCGAGAGCAGGGCTGCGTACTTCAGACGATTGAGTCAGACAGGACGCTTGCATGTGATTGGGCATCTGGAACATGGACCTATTGGCCGCAGGTGTATGTGGGTCTTGGTGTTCAAGAATCCACTGGTTAGAGCCAGAATGTTACAGGGCGGAGAAGGTGAAGGCATTGGTATGTTCACTTTCAGTTTGGGCAAGTTCATGGCAGATGGTGATACGACCCAGTATGCTGAACAAGCCCACATTTGAGTCTGTGCTACTGCACGCAGCAGCTACAGATGGGGGATGTTGGAATCTGGGCTTGCATGTAAGAGTTCAGCGTTCGATATCAGGGTATCAGAATTTTAAAAATTTTGTAGCTCTACGATCTTATGCTGTGTTGAGAATTGCTCGATCAGTTACCGGCACCAGTGGATATTAATGATGCTTATGATCAGTCGCGAGTGTTAAGTTCGTTCGATTTCGAGATTGTACCATCATATGCACGCGTTTGCGACAGCTGTAACAAACGCCGGCTTTTCATGGTACCGCGCCGGGTTTGTTCAGCTGGTGACACGCATGACAGTGGTGACAGCATGACAGGCTTTACGAAGATGACCATCTGTGAGATGCAGACTTGTCAGAGAAGATATGGTCACCATCAAGTGACCAGGGAATGATAAGACGAAGATGGCAGTGACTCCTTTGCCGCTGACGTGTCAGTCAGAATGCGGTAAACGGTAACATTGTTAGAGCTGGCATGGAATAATGACTTTCTATTGGCCAGATGAAGATTTAAGGGCTCGAACCCGTTACAGTTTTGAGAAATGTGACAGGACATTGAGATATAAGTAGACTCTGACCGAAGGTCAGGCTAGTGGACTCATTATTGTTTTGCCTTCGCAAGTACTAGGTGGCTGTTCGCGTGCCAGTGCTAGAGTGCTAAGACAGTTCTGCGCTCACAGCTTTTGTACACACAATAATTCGTATTTTGTGATATAATATCAATTTTGACGGATACATTTTACTGCTGTTTTCATACTTTTTCATGTTGGAATCTGGGCTTGCATGTAAGAGTTCAGCGTTCGATAACAGGGTATCAGAATTTTAAAAAATTTGTAGCTCTACGATCTTATGCTGTGTTGAGAATTGCTCGATCAGTTACCGGCACCAGTGGATATTAATGATGCTTATGATCAGTCGCGAGTGTTAAGTTCGTTCGATTTCGAGATTGTACCATCATATGCACGCGTTTGCGACACCAGCAAGAAGCGACAACAACAAAGACATCATAGACATATACAAAGGTATGCCCGTTGTGAGGTCACAACTCTTTTAAGAGGGGAGATCTGTCAGGGTCATGACCGATGACATATGTGTCATACATGTCATACGTGTCATACCTTTCAGACATGTCATACCATGTCATGTCATATATTATTATGACAGTCGGTCGTGTCATATATTATTATGACAGTCGACAGTATGGTCGATCATGACTGTACATGTCGAGTCGCGTCATATATTAATATGACAGTCGTCAGTACGGTCGACGATGATTGTACATGTCGCCAGATGATAATGTCATATCATCAGGCATCCCTGTCATCGAGAGTTCGTATGTCGAACTCGAAGATGGCAAAGCAAAGATACATCTTGAATACAAACAAGAACCATCTTGGCTTTCAGCATGCGCGGAACTCGCATGCGCAGCATGAACGAACTAGTCGTTATTACCATGCTGGTCGTTCAACCTACGTCTCGGG
The DNA here is from genome assembly GCA_001247695.2 of Cymbomonas tetramitiformis. Lineage (NCBI taxonomy): Eukaryota > Viridiplantae > Chlorophyta > Pyramimonadophyceae > Pyramimonadales > Pyramimonadaceae > Cymbomonas > Cymbomonas tetramitiformis. The sequence goes on from LGRX02032876.1 coordinate 19,929, forward strand.
TTCACAACCCAATGGCGGTACCATCTAAGATGATGGGAGACGTATGGTACAAAAGTGAGGAAGCGTTGTGCTTCAGCAGATCTTCTTACAGAGACTGCACTCACAAACCCGCTCATCCGTACACTTGCATTGCTGTCCAACTTTGCAGTGTTTATTTGTATACTGATAATATATTCACGGCGCCTGTTTATCTCGCCGTATCACCCCATGTGACTCCTAATACTCAAAATAACGGTGGTCCTTGTGGTAGGACCACCATTTTCTTCAAGCTTTTGGTGAAATTACACCCCTAAAGCGTGTCGTTCAACCACACACCTAAAGTCTCATGGGGGCCGCCGCTATAAAAAATAAAATTCATTTAACTCATAAATATCATGTGCAAATGTTGCCTGTGCCTCAAATAGTCGATTTAGTGATCGAAACCGCAATTGCCCATTGGTCCTTGTGGTAGGACCATGAATTTGGGTAGTAGCCATTATTGTTATTGCAGATCTTCTCCTGAGAACTGCCTTATCATCAATTGTCTCCTCCACTCGCTCAATCATGTGAATACCCGATAATTCCCCATTATTCGCGAGGGAGACCTTGGGGCATACCCCTGGGGCATACGCCTTGGGGCATAGCCCTGGGGCATAGCCCTGGGGCATATCCCTGGGGCATAGCCACAGGGCATAACCCACTGGGGCATAACAGGGCATACCTGGGGCATACGCCTTGGGGCATACGCCTTGGGGCATACGCCTTGGGGCATACGCCTTAGGGCATACGCCTTGGGGCATACGCCTTGGGGCATACGCAGCAGGGCATACGCCTTGGGGCATACGCCTTGGGGCATACGCCTTGGGGCATACGCCTTGGGGCATACCCACAGGGCATGCGCCTTGGGGCATACCACAGGGCACTTAGCCCTGGGGCATACGCCTTGGGGCATAGCCCTGGGGCATACGCCTTGGGGCATACCCCTGGGGGATACCCCTGGGGCATACGCCTTGGGGCATAAGGGCAGCCACCACAAACTTGCCAGGGCACTGCACGGGCAAAGCACGCAAGGCTTTCATTGTCTACGTGGAATGATAGGCATGTTTGCGTCGACGATCTTGCGTACCCCGCCTCCCTGTGCGTTCTCCACGAATGGGAGGCTCTTCAGGCATTCCTCAAACACTTGGAGCTGCTGCACATCGTTCAGCCTCTCCAGCTCCTTGTTGAGGTATAAGAAGCTATCCAAGTTCAGACAGCAGCCCTTCATCACTACATTGCAACACTTGCGAAAGATCTCCTCAATCTTCGGTTTGTCCTGGAGGTAGTCAACTACTGTAGTTTTAAAAGACGCCCTACAAAATAGGAATTATTCCAAAGGCTTGGAACGTCGGCTTGGAACCCCATAGGACCCGCTTGGAATTCCGTAGGACGTTATTGGCTATAAGGCGGTTTGGCGTTAACACTAGTTCGTCCAGGGGCTTGGACAGCAAATGTCCGTTTCCAAGCCCTTTCCAAACCCCGTCCAACGGCTTACCTCAGGTACGGGAACGTCTCCGTGCATGTGTTTTGTGTTTAAAAGTTTAAAAGTATCCAAAGTCGTGGTCCAAACGCCCGGATTATTACCGGTAACGTAGTTCCGGCAGCTTGGATACGTAGGTCCGCAACGCTTTGAAACCACTTGGGAATCTGTATTTGTCCGGAGGTTTGGTACCATTGTTCCGGGTTAGGTCCGAGCGGTTGGACATATTCCTAGCGTATTGTGTTAGTGCGTCATGTGTTGAAGGTAACGGATAATGGTGGTGCGTAGATGATAAGAAGGAGATTCAAGCATGGCTTGTTGCAAACGTGGATTGGTATGGGGACCTTATCCGGGAGTTCAAGCGTACGTGCTGAGGCACACTTCAGAAGGTATGCATATTAGCTTTATTTCAGTGAGCTCCCCCTCCACACGAAACTATGCGTCCAAGCGCCCGGACCATGATATCCCGCGTTTGGACCTTGCAGGAACCTGACACAAAATCGCCGTCGCAATCGCGTCCGCGGGCAACGTGGCCGACAACAGCAAGCGGACCTTATCGCTCCAATCTTGTGGCAACCTGAAACCTGGCGTAAGAGCCCCGTAACAGGGGCCATGATCCCATTTACGGCGAGGGAGTTCAATTACATGTCATCACCGCCGAGAAGATGGACCGAGTATCATTATGTAAAAATTCGTACTTTTCAGTACAGGTCGCTGGCTAAGGACAGTAACAAGGCTACTTGCCATCGATATTTCAAGTCTGCCTTTAACGTCTGGGATGACCAGAAGCAAGCCTGGATCGACCAAGACAGGTAAGAAGGGACTGTACACGGTTTCCCGGGCACGTGGAATGTCGTTGGTATCACGGTTCCAAAGGGCTGGATTGTAGGATTTCCAAAGGGACTCCAAAGGGTTTCCAAAGTGGTTCCAGTGTAAATGTGTAATTTCATTCGGGTTCCAATCTGGTTCCAACGGAATTTCGGTGTTGGTCCAACGGGGTTCCAATGCGATGGACTACATTGTCATTGGATTATGTTATTCCGGCTGTTCCAAGACGGGTCCAAGCCGCTGGATCGTGGTAACCATATCGTCTAACCATGTATAGCTATGTTTTCCGATGGCAGGTATGGCGAAATCCTCAAGATCTGCAAGCTTATCGTGGACACCGACACGTACATTTTAGTGAAATGTAGATGGTTTCCCCACGCAGCCGCTCTTTCCGATCCGGTCACGCGAAATATCTACTTGCGCACCGATTACATGACAAACATGGGGCATGCATCCCCCGGGGCCTGGACATACAGGACAAACTTGGGGCATGCATTCCCAGGGGCCTGGGGCATACATGGCAGCCTTGGGGCATGCATCCCCCGGGGCCTGGGGCATACATGACAAACTTGGGGCATGCATGCCCCGGGGCTGAGGCATACAGGACAAACATGGGGCATGCATCCCCCGGGGCCTGGGGCATACATGACAAACATGGGGCATGCATGCCCCGGGGCCTGGGGCATACAGGACAAACAAGGTGCATGCATGCCCCGGGGCCTGGGGCATACATGACAAACTTGGGGCATGCATCCCCCGTGGCCTGGGGCATACAGGACAAACATGGGGCATGCATGCCCCGGGGCCTGGGGCATACAGGACAAACATGGGGCATGCATTCCCCGGGGCCTGGGGGAAACATGGCAGCCTTGGGGCATGCATGCCCCGGGGTATGGGGCATACATGACAAACATGGGGCATGCATGCCCAGGGGCCTGGGGCATGCAAGACAAACTTGGGGCATGCATCCCCCGGCGCCCCGGGGCCTGGGGCATACAGGACAAACTTGGGGCATGCATGCCACGGGGCCTCGGGGTATACATGACAAACATGGGGCATGCATCCCCCGGGGCCTGGGGCATACAGGACAAACATGGGGCATGCATTCCCAGGGGCCTGGGGCATACATGGCAGCCTTGGGGCATGCATTCCCCTTGGCTGGGGGCATACATGACAAGCTTGGGGCATGCATCCCCGGGGCCTGGGGCATACATGACAAACTTGGGGCATGCATCCCCCGGGGCCTGGGGCATACAAAACAAACAAGGTGCATACATGCCCCGGGGCCTGGGGCATACAAAACAAACATGGGGCATGCATCCCCCGTGGCCTGGGGCATACAGAACAAACAAGGTGCATGCATCCCCGGGGCCAGGGCATCTGGGACAAACATGGGGCATACATGCCCCGGGGCTCAGGGCATACATGGCGGCCCAGGGCATGCATGCCCCGGGGCCTGGGGCATACAGGACAAACATGGGGCATGCATGCCCCGGGGCCTGGGGCATACAGGACAAACTTAAGGCATATATCCTCGCTCCGGGCGGGGCCTGGGGCATACAGGACAAACTTGGGGCATGCATGCCACGGGGCCTCGGGGTATACATGACATACATGGGGCATGCATCCCGAGGGCACAGGCATCTGAGTTTTATGGGGCATGCATTCCCCGTGGCTTTGGGGCATATGGCAGCGCTTGGGGCATGCAGCGTCCCCCGGGCACAGGGCATACGGGACAAGCAGGCATGCATGTCCCGGGGCCTGGGGCATACAGGACAAACATGGGGCATGCATCCCCCGGGGCCTGGGGCATACAGGACAAACTTGGGGCATGCATGTCCCGGGGTATGGGCCATACAGGACAAATATGGGGCATGCATGCCCCGGGGCCTGGGGCATATAAGACAAACTTGGGGCATGCATCCCCCGGGGCCTGGGGCATACAGGACAAACATGGGGCATGCATCCCCCGTGGCCTGGGGCCCCTACGTTTCCACAGAAGTTCAATATAGTATTGAACTTGTATTGAACGCTTATTGAACGCATATTGAAAAAATATTCAACATATTGATATTATTCAGCATTATTCAGTATATTGAACGAACGTGTTGAACCGCGATCGGCCTTAATAGTGGTGAAAGTGAGCATGTTGGCATGGGCACTCAAATGGTGTCAGACTCACCCACTAGCACTTGGTATCATCTAAGATAGGGTCTAGCCTTTTGGTGACAAGTTTTCGCGGCATTTGGAGGCGTATCGCAGAAGTTGGTATTTTGGGGCTTTGTCAAAACTGGGGCCGTTGTATTGAACATGGGCAAAACGATTGGAGGGGTGTTCAATATGCGTTCAATACTATATTGAACACATATTGAACACATGTTGAACACATATTGAAACATTCGCTCATACATAATTCCTTCAATACATCTTCAGTATATTGACATTATGGCTGCAATGAGAGTGAACTCTGCAACCCTCATGTAGATTTTATTCAATACATGTTCAATATGTCTGCTATAAGAGTGAAGTCCACAATGTACCGAAACTCTATGAGTCAGCACACTGTACGCAGTACCACGATCCTGTGGGGATGTCGGTGAGCCCTGCACATCGCGCGTGCATAGCCTCTTTGCACGTTGCCATCTCACACAGAAGGAGCTCGCCACATAACCTACACTTCCCGCATGTGTCAAAGTGACCACCGCTCCCAATAGGCCTATCAACTTGTGCAAGTTTCTCCATATTCCGGTCGCTCGTATCAAGTACCACCGCTAAATCCATGCAGGGGTGTTTAACTATGACTACTTGTGCTTGGACTTGATTAGCCAGGAGGAAGGGCTCTATGTTGTCCATAGTGTACTTGGAGGTGTCCCATGGGTTGAAGGTGACTTTAGAAAGCCTTTGACACCTTGTCCGCGCCGAGGATGGATTTCGTGTGCTTGAAGCTTGCGATCTGAGCAGGAGTGGGCAGAGGTAGCCAATCACACTTTTAAAAAATGTAGGTCACACTGCCAGTGGTAACTTTCAGGATGGTGTTAATGATATCATACCTACGCACGACGAAAAGTTCAATATTTATTCCACACACAATAATCTGCACAACTTTCAAAAACTGGATTTGACTGGACTGTAGGGAGCTGATGTCAGTTGGCTTGTACAATATAAGTGCATGAGACCAGGACTTTTTTTTGAAGGTTTCCTCCCAGTCTATTCCAAGGTTGAAAGTCTTGGTTTCTTTGGAGTCAAAGATGTCGACACCAAAATCAGACTTAATACGCCGACCAAGATTCATGTAGTGGGGATGTGTCCAGATGGATGCACCTTGAAATGGGGAAGCAGAGTTATCTGGTTGTCGTCGATCGAACTGCGTGTACGCCCTCACGTAGGCTGTTTGATCGGCCAGGATGTCTTGGCACTTGTTCAAGCCAAAGTACAGGCCCCAGGCAGCAGGACGAATTTGACGGCCGTCATCCGTTGTGAAACGCCTTTCTTTGCATCTGAGACCAGTGGCAGGAATGACACACCGACATTCACACAACTCACAAGCATAGTCGTCTCCGATATGCTTGCTCCAGTCCTTGCGTGGCATGGCAGGGAATAACTTTTCACAGCCAAAACCACAGGTGTGGTACTCTGTGTAATCCAGTTTGCTGAAATCCACACCGATGCTTTTCAGAAGCAAGTAAAAAGAACGAGGAAACTGGTTCCCCCCAGGAAGCTCATGTTTGTGCCGGAAGTCACACTGCTTTGTGATGTCTGCCTTAGAAACATTTCCTCGAAAGATCATGGCAATGAACGAAACAACGCTCTCAAGCAAAGTGACTCGGGCACCACTATATAGAGGCTCCAAAACTCTGGGAGCCACAGGCGTGTACTCTACCTCGTCGTCAACAATCAAGTCGGAAAATGCCGAGAGGTCCGAAGCATTGGACTCAGCGGTGTCGTAGTCGCTGCTCGCTGAGCTGGTGTCTGAGAGAGAGAGAGAGCCGTCATCCGGTGAGAAAGCACTGTGTTCTGAAACTGCAGCCGGACTCGAAAGGTCTGATGAAAGCTGTGCTGTAATGTCTGAAAATTCGGAGAGCTCTGAGCCGGACATAATTTTCGTGCAGCTGCAGGCCGCCAACACAAATCAGTTTACAGGTCAAAGGCGAAAATTTTCCCTTTCGGACCAACGTTCCGAACGGAAACATCGATCGATCCTAGGATCGATCATTGTAGCCACTAAAAGTTAGAATTCCAAAGGATCCTATAGGATCCTGCATCCTACAACGTGATACAACCGTGATCCGATTGGCTGAATTCAATCCATTCGAATTATGGGACAGAACCTTCATCGTCCAGGATCGGTCTTCGGACGTCCGATGGCTAGCATTAGAAAATCCAACCGCATATAAGTAGGTCAACATTCCATGGTATGCGACGAGTGCAGCCGTTTCCGTCTGTAGCCGTTACCAACCATGAATTCCATTATCATCCATCGCAAAGGTTGTCAGGATGATGAAGCTCCGACGAAAGTCAATGTCTGCACGTTGAAGTCAGGGTTAGAAGCGAAGGACGTGAGGCAGGATGTAGAGGAGACCATCAGGGCTCACTGCAATGTAGAGCAAGATCTGCCACTACGAATTTCCATCAAAGTAGGTGACGGTGAATGGGTTCCTGCGTCTTTAGGGGTCGTACTGCAAGCCTTGAATGGTGAGGCGCAGGTGTCCGTAAAACATGTCCCGCCTGCCACACCGGAATCATCCACCTCGGAACCTACCACCCCGGGCGTGCACATTAAGAAAGAGACGCACCAGCAAGCGAAGGATGATAGTAGTTCTGTCCATACTAAACATGTTAGTGGTGTCAAGAGGGAAACGGACGAGGGCGGGGACTCTGAAAGGAATCCATCACCGGATGAATCGTCTGGCCGCAAGAAAAGGAAGCCCAACAATTACCCCCAAGTCGCAGTTTTGTCCGCCCTCAAAAGAGAGTGCCTCAGCGTGGGGTATCGTGAGTACTTGGACGGCAACGGCCTGAAGGCTAAGTTATTTTTGAGGAAGGAGGTAAGGAATCCGCTGTGCACCGTTGTGTTCAATCCACGTTTATCGTGTTATCTTTGTACCTGCAGGATGCATGTATTTGAATGATAACACCCAACCCACTACAAATCTCGTTTCTTATCTCTGATTTGAAGTACCCATCGCCCTTCGTTGACAGGAATATGAGGAGGTAGCACGCGCACAGAACCTCAAGATTCATCCTATGGAAAAAGCTTTCCACCGCATGCGAAAGAACGCCGAGAAAACACCGGATTCTCCTGTCTTTGAAATCGAACTGGACGATTTCTATCGCTATGCCGTTCAGGAATTCTACGCTCACAGGTAACTTTCTTTCTTTCTTTCGTTCTTCGTCTCATACTCTCTCTCATACTTTCTATGTCTCATACTCTCTCTCGATGCATGTGGGCCTGTGGCCTCTGCTCGAGGGACTAGGGACTCGATGCATGTGGGCCTGTGGCCTCTGCTCGAGGGACTAGGGACTCGATGCATGTGGGCCTGTGGCCTCTGCTCGAGGGACTAGGGACTCGATGCATGTGGGCCTGTGGCCTCTGCTCGAGGGACTGTTGATGCTAGCTCATATGTTTCCTTTTGTTTGTTGACTAGACGCATCATGTGCACTTAAAGTATGTTGATGACATGTTTGACACTGTAGGTTAAAAATCGTGGGAACGACGCTGAAGAACACCCCTTCAGAGAAGCACGACTGCAACTTGAAGAAGGTCGTTATCTCCGCCGATACACCTACAGACACAGGAAATGCCGACAAGAAAGACGGGAAGGAAAACGTGGACGTCAAGGCCGCTGCAAGCTCTAGGGGCGCTGATGAACTGGAATCCGAACCTTTGGACATCCGTGAGCCGTTGCAGCCCGTGACAGCAGCTAGCGTCAACCCGTAAGGAGACGTCGACCGGTGCGTAGCTTTTTCCATCCTTGTGTAGTGCACATGCGTATGGTGTCCATGGCCTTATAAATATGAGTTTGCCCACCCACCTGTGTTGATTTTCCTGAGCAGGATATATCTAACCGTTATTATCTTGTGTAGGCGGACGAAGGAGAAGGAAGGAAAAGCGATGCACAGCAAAAGCTGCCGGGCGCCGCAGCAAAAAATAGAACGTCTCAGAAGAAGAAAGAGCGCGATCCCAAGGAGGAGGTGTGCATCTAAGGTCAAGCCGGTGGTATACCCGGAGGACCACATTTCCCTCCGCCGGACGAGTTCCAGTGGGACCCGAAAGTATCCTTGCAGGTATATTTTTAAAGGCTTACGCCCATTATGTTCGAAGCTGTTGTCACATGGCATTTTGGGGGGATCTTTAGGACACTATACTTAGTGCTCTGTTTATTGTTCCATAGGTATTTGCCCCTCTTTTCCAGCCTACGATGCTGGAGGCTACCATCAAGGAAGGGGAGGCAAGCGAAGCCCTCCGGCTGCAAATTAAAAACCAGGACAGAATCGACGCGCTCACCCGTGGGAAGCTCACCTCCCACAAACACGTGGGGAGTGTATATCAACAAGCGGAGCGCGTGGGTAGAACCAGAGTGAGCCACTGGTGGTTGGGATATGTTTTGTGCCACGTCGCGACCAAAACCGGTAATAGGTACACCATCCTTTACCAGGACAACAGCAGCTGTTCTATGTCCGAGGACGATCTGGATTCTGCTCTTGGGCTGGAAGAGGAGTGTGTCGAGTGTGTCACGTGCGAGAACAAAACGTCGGAGCCAACTACCTTTGTGATGTGCTCCACTTGTTCCAGGTGGTGCCATAATGGCTGCCATATTCCGATCGTCACCGTGGAGGATTTGAAGGCCCCCGACTGGTTCTGCGCGGAGTGTGTGCGCATCACTAACGGTAGCAGTGATAAAATTGCTGAAAGCAACGAGGATGCCGGCAGAGGTTTTCCGGGAGAGTTAGCCAGTATGGCAGAGGTAGACAAAGTCATTAATGAGTGTGGGTTATCACTCGAAGACGATCTTGGTGCCTAAGCACGTCCGAAACAATCTAGCAACTAGTGAAGAGCAATACTAAATATATTTGTATGTAATAGCTTTATTATCTGTCCAGCTTAACTTCCTGTAGGATCTTATTTGCAAGCTTAGTTTCCTATAGGATCTTATTGTCAAGCTTAGCTTCCTGTAGGAACTTAACTGTCCAGCTTAACTTCCTGTAGGAACTTATCTGTCCAGCTTAACTTCCTATAGGATCTTATTTGCAAGCTTAGCTTCCTGTAGGAACTTATCTGTCCAGCTTAACTTCCTGTAGGAACTTATGTGTCAAGCTTACCTTCCTATAGGAACTTAGTTATCCAGCTTAGCATCGTGTAGGAACTTATCTGCAAGCTTAACTTTCTGTAGGAACTTGATAGATGATAATCCCACTGTTACGCTGAGCTGAAAAGCTCAAGTTAAGATCCTGTAGGAACTTAAAGATGATAATCCCACTGTTACGCTGAGCTGAAAAGCTCAAATTAAGATCCTATAGGAACTTAAAGATGATAATCCCACTGTTACGCTGAGCTGAAAAGCTCAAATTAAGATCCTAGAAGATCCTAGAGGAACTTAAAGATGATAATCCCACTGTTACGCTGAGCTGAAAAGCTCAAGTTAAGATCCTAGAGGATCCTATATAATCCTATATAATCCTAAGGGATCCTAGAAAATATAGGAATATATAGGTTCCCTTAGGAAATTCCTTACGTGAGTGATATCCCCCGCCCCCCCAACATCGGATAGAGCCAACACGCGCGGCCGGGGGCGAACACGCGCGGCGGGGGCGAACACGCGCGGCGGGTCCCAACACGCGCGGCGGGGGCAAACACGCGCAGCGGGTCGGTCCCAACACGCGCGGCGGGGGCGTGGCGGGTCCCAACACGCGCGGCGGGGGCGAACGCACGCGCAGCGGGGGCCGACATGCGGGGCAGGGGCCAACACGCGCGGCGGGTCCCACGACACGCGCAGTGTACCGTGGGGCCTCTTCCTATTACGAGTGATCCTACATGCGCCGCAGGCGAAAATTTTCCGAATAACGACATTACTGATGATTCGCGTATGAAATGCACTATATTCATCCCCCCCCGACTCCGTTTTCGAGCACCGGTGGCTATCGCCTCTGTAGCTCTGTGGTAGGACCAAATCGACGATTTGGTCCTACCACGAGGACCATTGTTCCGATAATTTAATTGGCCATCTCCCGTGATTTGTGGTGTCTAACCAATGAAAGGTGGTATATATAGGTCCTATATTAATTTATTTGAACGCTGGTTTGACCTATATCCATCCCACGTATATCCATGACGAACGCATTTCAAACCTCTACACTCAAACTTTTCAAAACGGATTTTTTGGAACATTCAAAATGTGGCAAATTAGTGACTCATCTTCAATAATTTTTTACTAATCATATATCAACACTACACCTGCGCGGATACCATCAAATTGAACCTATACATATGTCCCAATCATATTTGGGCGGTAGGCCCGGTTGGAATGCATATATTGGCTCGTTGACTCGTTGGCTTCCCCTCTAATATATTGGCTCGTTGGTTTCCCCCCTAAAACAGTGGTCACGCGAGCTGACCAGCCAGCCATCATAATTGCTTGCTACAGGGCATATATCGCAAGGTTGGTGTGTGCGGCACATTAAATCTTCAAGTATATATGTATTGCGGATTTCTGAAAGTCTAACATCATCCAAATATCTTATTTTTCGACTGGCGTGTACATTTTAGAATGGATGAATGCCAATTTCTAAAGTCCGAAATTCACTAAATTCGGAATTTGCATTGTGTTGAACATGCGCCATGCTGAAATAGAGCGGAAATGATGATGAGGGTGCGAAGTAACCGATTCAGTTATCTTATTTGGCCATGAACTCAAGATGTATAACCATGAGCAACACCGTGAGCCCCCCATGTGACTCCTGATACTCAAAATAACGGTGGTCCTTGTCGTAGGACCACCATTTTCTTCAAGCTTTTGGTGAAATCACACCCCTAAAGCGTGTCGTTCAACCACACACCTAAAGTCTCATGGGGGCCGCCGCTATAAGAAATAAAATTCATTTGACTCATAAATATAATGTGCAAATGTTGCCTGTGCCTCAAAAAGTCGATTTAGTGATCGAAGCCGCAATTGCCCATTGGTCCTTGTGGTAGGACCATGAATTTGGGTAGTAGCCACTGGGGGGGTACGACCCCCACCCCCCAAGACTCCGTTTTTTAGCACTAGGGGGGTACGACCCCCACCCGGACATTGCGATGTGATGTGTCCCCGTGGGGAAAGCGTGGGCAACCCATGATCTGGTATATTGAAGGCATATTGAAGGCATATTGAAGTATATTGAACGAATTTTGAAGCAAGGTACCAACCCAAAACCTAGGTGTTCTCACCCCCTCACAAAAAACGAACACCACCTATGTCGCAAAAAATAGGTCCTGTGTCCACATAACAAGGCTTTCTAGAATTGAAGAACATTTTTTTACCACCTTTTTTTTGTGCGAGCTCACATATGTTCAACACTTCTTCAACATATTGAAAGGCAGGGCTCAAGACAGGGCTCAAGGCAGGGCTCAAGGACCTTTTTGTTCCATATGCTGAAGGCAGTCGGACTCAACAAAAATCTATGAAAATTTGTCCAAAAATCGGGAGGGCTCACTTTGTCCAATACATGTTCAATACGTGAGGGCTCACTTCAATATGTATGAGACTGCAACCATATTGAAAACATATTGAATAAAAGTGCCACGTCGGTTTTCGAAACGCCACGTCGGCAGGCTTCCGAAAAACCGACGTGGCACTTTTATTCAATATGTTTTCAATATGGTTGCAGTCTCATACATATTGAAGTGAGCCCTCACATATTGAACATAATCGAAAATTTTTGGCAAACAATTGGATTCCAAATTAAAATTCAAAGCAAAAAATAAATCTGCACCCCTCGTTGAATCGAACGCCCGAAAATCGTACCTGCTGAAGCTGTAGAAGGCGGTGACAGATTTCAGGTACTCATGGTTCGCTCAGACGATTCCCCACCTGAAGATCAAAATCGATCAAGATCGCGGCCATTAAAATCGCAGGTGTCGTGAATGTGAATGACAATGACATGCCATTGCCATACAGTATGCCATGCCATGCCATGCCATGCCATGCCATGCCATGCCATGCCATGACATGACATGACATGCCATACGGTTCCCGCCTGGGTTAGACTTCCCGTGGGGCTGCTGGATGGCCTTTTCGATAACTGTTAACTCGGTCAATTCTCAACACCTGAAAATTCTGACAGATGTCTTCGTAACAACATGATGTTCAATATTTTTCACGGGCAACACCTATGGTGTGCTGTATAGGGATATTTATACACCTTATACTGGGGCGTGCCTCACACGGCATCCCGCCGAGAACACACGGTAGAGGTGCTTCATGCCGCTAACATAATTAGCGAATGAAGCACATCTGCGCGTGTTTACCGTTACGTATATATGTCATGTGGGCTGTTTGAAGTGTTCCCTTGCGCGTTCTGAGTCAGAACACCAAGGGAATGCCGTTGCGAGGATGCGCCTACCGCTCCAAGCCACTCGAAGCGGGGATCCCGGGATCCGCTTCGAGTGCCCAAATCTTAGCGCGCAAGCTTCCTAACGTCCAAAATATGTTGTATTAGACATATTTTTGTCATACTATACTGCAGATGTTTCTAATCTATTCATTAATTAACACCGCTGACGGGGGGTTTCAGCCGTGTTAACACTTGAAACACTCGCAACACGGGAGAGGCCTATGCGGGCGGGTTCGGATTAGCGGCTCAGATGTCACCGCGATTCGATCTAGCGATCGATACAGACTGTAAGATATCTGAGACCTTATTTTATTCGTAAGTCATGAAGACGCTGTATCGTGTGTCACATCGCATCGTATCGTGTCACCTGCTAACGTTATATTCGTTGAAATTTCGAATTGCGTTCAGCCTTTCGCAGTCACACGACATCGACAGTCAAAGTCACGAGTCAGTCAAGTTATTCAGGTGTTGTATTAAAAGCTGGAGGCAGTCCTCTATGCAGAGCACCTTCCGCAGCAGCCGTTGCAGTCCACGTTGCAGTCGAGTGATGTTTGTGCGTGTACTTTCTCACATAATTCTACGCAACGCACTTGAAATATTTCGTTACTTCTAAATTTATTTTCCGTGGTACTAACCTTTATGCTTGTTGGCTTCAATGCTGTTCAGATGGGCTGAATTATGTTCGTGGCAAACTGATTTTCCTGCCGATCGCCAACTCCGAAGCTTGTGGTGCGTTCTATTTCGTTTCGACAACGATATTTCCTTTACATGCGTAGTAAGTGTATGCTCGATTATCTTTCCTTGCTTTCACTAACCGTTGGCTATTTGTCTTCGAACAGATCGGCTGAAAATGAGCGAGGAGTTTGAAGCTCACTTCTAACTTCTAAAGTCTCGGAGATTCAAAGTTTTAGCCCATCGCCAACTCCGATGCTTGTGGTGCGTTTTCCTTACCTACTTTCTTGGGTGATAGTTCCGATTCATAAACAGTAATGGTGTGCCTTTTTTGTGTGTCTAATAATCATTGTGCTTGGTTTTTCGAAAACAGATCGGAGCCTTAAAATGGTTGAGGAGGAGGAGCCAAATTTCAGCCCGTCCAACGCCAACTTCAAGACTCAACAATAAAAATTGTGTTGTGTGTGAGCTTGATTCAAGATGGGATATGACGTCTAGGTAGCGTTTTTTTTGCTAGCTTAGTATAGATAGGACAAACTATTTGGTAAATTGATTGTTTTGTGTACACAATTTAAAAAATGTATTTTCTTCAAGAATCATGCAACTTCTAAGTCTCATTCATATACATTTTGGTGTTGCATCCTTGAAACTTTTGCAATACATATACAACGTATATATATGTGTAGCATGTGTACAATATATTGTAGTATGCATTCAACATATTTTGAACTGTAAGTTTCAACATATCTGCAACATGTATTCAATATATATTTAACATATTGAACAATAATTTTCAATACATCTTCAATATGTCTGCAATATGTATTCAACATATTGAACATTGACCGGAAACATGCTCGATGCAATGTTCAATATATATGCAATATGTGTTCTAACCGCAGTAACCAGTTAGGCCAGTTAACTAGTTAGACCCAGTTACTACCAGTTATTGTTACTAGCTAGTTAATGAATTCCATTTTATTAACTAACTGACCCTAGATAGTTAATTAATTCGCACTAACCGGTTGTAGCTAGTTAATTAATTTAATTAATCGAATTAACTACTTAGTGGAAGTAACGAGCTGATCCCACTCAAAATGTATTAATTACCAGTTAATCACCCATGTCGCCCATCGCGATCGGTCGTAAAATCGAAAAATCGAGATTTCCGACTTTCGTCACAGTGACAGTCGAGTGACATGCCTTGACATGAATACCTCAACCCGATCGCGCGAGACGCGTATCGAGTGTCGAGCGTTTTCACGATCCCAGTTGCAGTCTTCAACAGTCGTCAGTCGAGGCCTCGAATGTATAATTATGGTCGAGGCCTCGAATGGATATGGTCGAGGCCTCGAACGTCCACCTTACAGCACACTTACAGTACAGCACAGTTACAGTACACAAATTCTGCAGAACTTTCCGTTCGATATAGGTATATCGCGCTAAACTGCGTTGGATATTATGGGGCGAACAAAGAAGAAACTTCCGACAGCTGCTTCAAAAAGCGATCCTCGAGGCGAGGGCGGCAATGTATCGGTTGTCGTGGACGGTAAGAAGGGGGGGATACGTCGCCCTCGGAAGCATTTGGCGGATAGCGCCAGCGGATCGGAAGAGTGCCTCATTAAGGACATCCTCGCCATGCGGTGGACAAGAGGCCGACGCGAGTGGTTGGTGACATGGAAAGGCCATCAAGCCAAAGACGATACGTGGGAGCCGATTGAGCACCTTGCAGGTGCGTTGATATCTCATTTGTCATAACTCAACGAAACCCCTAAGCTCACTCGAAAGATGTACCTCGCTTGTGCAAGATCTCGCCTATTTTTGAGTTGTAAAAGTGTAAGATTACTCGAGTTTATTATGAGGAATGTTGTTGTGTGGTTGTTGCGTGGTGTGAGTCATGGTTGCAGGTGCTGAGGACTACTACATAAGCAGGTTCGACAAGGAGCAACTTGAGAAGAATGAAGAGGCGGCTTCGACGTTGGCTAAGAAGTTGCAGTCCGCGCGAGATGCGGATACTGCGGTGGCGCTTAAGAAGGAGGCCGCCATCGAGGAGGCGCGCAAGCAACAAGAGGCGCGCACGCTTCAAAAAAAAGAGTAAGCGTACCTCACCCTGATGGGCGTAAGAGGAAGCGCCCTAGGGCATTGCTGGAGGACGACGAGTTCCGCCTCAGCTGGAAGGACGCCACGCGTGGGGCGTACCAGCCTCCAGACCACACGAAAGCGAAGAAAGAGATATCGCGTATGGCAGGCAAAGGTTCGCATCCTTCCTTAGTTTAAAGTGAGTGCAGGATGCACAACGTAGAATTAGGGTTTCGTTGCTGTATTGCATATATGGAGTATGTGTGTGTGTGTGTGAGTGGATGTCCCATGGTTGCATTGCACGTTGAAAGCTTGAAACTGCCTGATTGTAAAGTCGTTTTATAATATGATTATATCGCGGAGGGGCTGCGGAGATGCGCGGGCGGGCGGCAACGCGGCACAGATCCACGGAACCGTTCCGATGACGGATTGCTGTCAGCAGAGCTCGATGTGTTGAGATGTGGACGGCCCACCGCGTGGTCCGCATAACATGTTAAAACCGATGTTGCAATAGGTTACAACGGCACTCATATTTCGGAGCTGTGCGGGCGGCACGGACAGTTGTTCCCTTGAAACCCTAAATATTTAGTGTTCAACTCTCCGCAAGGATATCTTGCTTTGCTATATATAACAAGGTTATCAATCAGACAAAGTCTGATTGGTGTCAGATTTGCTGTTGTATGTTTTGCAATAATAACAGCAGGTAGGCTGCAGTAGGTTCTGCAACATCAGCATTCAGTCAGTATGTTGTAAGTTTTGCAATATCAGCAGTTAGGCTGCTGTAGGTTCTGCAATAACAGCCTTCGGTATGTTGTAGGTTCTGCAATATCAGCAGTTAGGCTGCAGTAGGTTCTGCAATAACAGC
>LGRX02032877.1:0-37651 GCA_001247695.2 Cymbomonas tetramitiformis
TACATATGCTTCGAATCCACATGAGAGCTTTGTCACTGGCAGTTTGTAAGAGTCTGGTTCGGATCCCCAGAGTGCCGGCACGCCACTCTGATGTATGTGCGAAGTCGTGCCGGTGTGCTTGTTTTATCTGTGAATTGCCCCCTGTGTTGCTCGTTTGCCTTTCTGCTTTTCATGTTTCCATCTGAGCCTGAATCTACAGTCTGCGAACACAAGTTAGACCCGCGCCCGTTTTGCGAATCCGCGAGCCGGCGCGGCAGAAGCGCGCGGTCGCCGCCTGGCATGTTTTACTTGGCGCAACAGTAGACACGCACGTCGCCGTCTGCAGCGGGGGAGATCCGCAGCTGTCCGAAAACGTTCGCGGATTCAGAACACGCTAGTGAATTCTCACATAGGGGCATTTTCCCCGTTGAGCGCGTAGTGGCGAGATAGCCCGAAGCTGCGTTTATCGTAAATTCACACCCGCGACGGCGAACCGTTACAAGCACTCTCGGCAGTGTTCACGTGTGTGCATGATGCGTGTTAGGGTCATGACCGATGACATATGTGTCATACGTGTCATACCTGTCATACCTGTCAGACATGTCATATCATGACAGTCGGTCGTGTCATATATATTATGACAGTCGACAGTATGGTCGACCATGACTGTACATGTCGAGTCGCGTCATATATTAATATGACAGTCGTCAGTACGGTCGACGATGACTGTACATGTCGCCAGATGATAATGTCATATCATCAGGCATCCCTGTCATCGAGAGTTCGTATGTCGAACTCGAAGATGGCAAAGCAAAGATACATCTTGAATACAAACAAGAACCATCTTGGCTTTCAGCATGCGCGGAACTCGCATGCGCAGCATGAACGAACTAGTCGTTATTACCATGCTGGTCGTTCAACCTACGTCTCGGGTTCACAACCCAATGGCGGTACCATCTAAGATGATGGGAGACGTATGGTACAAAAGTGAGGAAGCGTTGTGCTTCAGGAGATCTTCTTACAGAGACTGCACTCACAAACCCGCTCATCCGTACACTTGCATTGCTGTCCAACTTTGCAGTGTTTATTTGTATACTGATAATATATTCACGGCGCCTGTTTATCTCGCCGTATCAGATGGTATTCTAAAAAGGCTCGTCAAGGCACGATACTCGAGAACTCAAGTGGGTGCAGCGATAGACGTAGTATATTTGATATTGTTCGCAGGTTTGCAGGTGGGCGCATAAACGACAGCGTTCGCATAATATTGAATATCTGCAACTCGAATAATATACGTCTGCATATCGACAGCGCAGAGATTGCGCGAGGAGATTTTTCGCAGCGCACTCGCAGAAACAGCTGATCGCACATATACGCGATAAGGTGTGCACATGGCATACATCGGCGCAGCAATGAAACATACTCGCATGAATGGTTCGCAAATGTATGCATGTCCGCAGATGCGACATATCAGCGGCGAAATCGTTTCCGCGCGGAAAATCATCAGCGCAGTATCACGATTTTCATGATTGCACTAAATTGCTTTTTGTGCGGCTTCATACATGATGCGCGATGGTCGCATATTTTTGCAGAAGTGGATCGCAGCATGCGCGCGCTTGTATGAATCACGTTCGAAAATTGTCCAGAATGATATATGACATAGTGGTCATCGACAGAATTTTGATTCGTATACATGTCAGCGCTCGTATAATGCGCTGATGAATGGCGACGACAGTACATGCTTTTCATCAGCAGCGCGCTCGCATTCGTATACGACGTACATCAGCGATTTTTGCAAATCATCTCTTCGCACCGTTTACAATAACCAGCGCGTGCAATGATTTATGGCCTGTCAGCACAATATACACTTTTCATGATTTCATAAGATGCGAGGAATGCTCGATTTTAGCGCGTACAGTTTTTGATGTGTCTACATGCAGTGAGAAGCACATATGTGTACGCGCGTCGAAATCATATGCAGAATGATTGTATACATGCAGTAATGCTGTGGACACATGATTGTTATGCTGTGGATACATACTGCTTGGATACATTACCACTATGCTGCTGTGAATGTACTGTCATCATACTGCAGCAAGTTCTTAAATGTTCTGATGACTGCACAAATACTTTTGATCATCAGCATTATGCTTATCAGCAACACAATGATCTGTGCACAACATGTGTGTGCGGATCAGCACACACACACATGCACTCATTTCACTCACAGCAATCATCAATATGCAGTGCATACACTTTTATACCATGCACATATCTTATGCTGAATGATTGCAATATCGTGAATTATACATGCTTTAATATACTGTACAGCTTGATCACGATAACAGCTGTAGTACATAGAGCATAAGCATATTGCAGTGAATGCTAGTCTATATTCGAATCCATGTAGCAAAGGGTGCCTGAAAGTAATCTCAACACCATAATTAGTTTGTCATGTCCTGGTGGAGCCGAGATGCTCTCCAGATCACATGTACATTCTATGGTGGATTACTGGATGGAATGCTCACCTGAGCTTCATGTAAAATCTATTCAGCAACTCATTTTGTGATGAGATTATCATGAAATTACAATAATCCCTAAACTTGATATATCATGTTAGATGTAATCAGTACATGGTATGCTGACTGTCTGCATGATAAATTGTCTAGGATATTGTGATATCCAGAACATCCTGCAGAGTGTGTGCAAGTAAACACACACACACACACACACACTGGCAGAAGTACTAATCAGCAGTACTACACACTGCACATACACTAGCATTCATTATACATGCTGAGATTCACTGACTCAGAGTGAATAGATCAACTATATTGTATATGGTAATATGGATACCACTTTCCAAACACATGTGCGTGGAAAGTGTCAATGATGGCGATACATAAGGGAACAGGATAAGACAACATGCTGTAGGGCTGGATGGAGTTATCTCCAGACCCGAAGGCAAAATACTGCACCTATAAAACAGCTGGTAACTGTTGTGTCAGGGTTATGACCGATGACATATGTGTCATACATGTCATACGTGTCATACCTGTCATACATGTCATACCATGTCATGTCATGTCATATATTAATATGACAGTCGACAGTACGATCGATCACGACTGTACACGTCGAGTCGCGTCATACATCATTATGACAGTCGTCATTACAGTCGACGATGACTGTACAGGTCGCCAGATGATATGTCACATCATCTGTAATTATTCAAGGAAATACTTGAATGACATTGTCATCAAGAGTTCGTACTCCGAACTCGAAGATGACAAAGCAAAGATACATCTTGTCGATTCTTCAAGAACCATCTTTCGCTTTTAGCATGTGCAGAACACGCATGTGCAGCATGAACGAACTAGTCGTTATTACCATGCTGGTCGTTCAACCTACGTCTCGGGTTCACAACCCAATGGCGGTACCATCATAAGATGATGGGTGACGTAGGTATAAAAGTGAGGAAGCGTTGGGCTTCAGCAGTTCTTCATTCAGAGACTGCAACTCACAATCCGCTCATCCGTACACTCGCATTGCTGTCCAACTTTGCAGTGTTTCTTTGTATATTGATAATATATCCACGGCGCTTGTATATCCAGCCCGTAACAATGGTATTCTCATTTAGCTCGTCCAGGCACGAACACGAGAACTCAAGTGGTTGCAGCGTCAGAAGTAAAATAGATCATATTATCATATTGTTCGCAGGTTTGCAGGTGGGCGCATAAGCGACAGCGCTTGCAGCGATATTAAATATCTGCAACTCGAATAATATACGATCGCATATTGTCAGCATACGGATTGCGCGAGGAGATTTTTCATCGCGAACACATTCGCAGTTGACAACAACAGCAGAGAAATCGTCTTGATAATATTAGCGACAAGGTGTGCGCACAATATGATGATCGCGCACATATGATGTCAAAAACTCGCATGATCGTCACCATATGAGAGATCAAGACGCGCGAATGAAAAAATGGTCATCAGCATACATGATCGCATCATCTGCGACAGTACGCACAATTTTCATTAACAGCGCGCTCGAACTCTTTTATGCGACATGCATTAACGACGATGACATACTTTGTGAAATGATTGTTAACATCGATTTTCGCAAATGCTCGTACGATGATTTTTAGCTCGTCAGCGCGATGTGCACTGATGTGATGCTCGTGTGCGCGATGTGCACGTCAGCGCGATGTCATGATTTCATCTGATGCAATGGACGCACATTTTAGGGCGCATGATTCCTAACGCGTCTTATGCAGCGAGACATATAATATGTGTACGCGCGTCAATATCCTCTGCAGAATGATTGTATACTTGCAGGGATACTGTGGACACATGATCGTCATACTGTTGTGGACATATGATCAATATACTGCTGCGGACGCATCATCAACATATTGCTGTGGACACATGATCACTATGCTGCAACAATTCACACTATGTCCTGACGACTGCATAGATATTTCTGATCATCAGCATTTCATACTTATCTGAAGTATAGTGTGCAAAATGTTTATTTGAGCATACACTCACTTACAGCATATATTTCCTGCAGCATCTGAGTATATGTATATCTTATACTGAATGACTGCTACACTGTAAGTTGTGCATGCATTAAGATAACAGATGTTCTACATGATCCAACTTGATCACGGTAACAGTTGGAATATATGTGCACCAAAAGCATTCATTTGCAGTGCATGCTAACTATATCAGAACCCATACAGTACAAGGTGCCTGTTCAGCAATCTTAACACAGTAATTAGCTCAATGTGACCCGGTGGAGTCGAGATACTCCTCGGACAACATATTGTTCTACTGTGGATTTCTGAAAGGATGCTCACCGGAGCTGTATGTGAAATATACCCAGCAACTCATTTCTGTAAATGAGATTATTTTGGAATTACAATTACCTCTAAACTTAATATATCATGCTAGATGTATTCAGTGCATGGTATGCTGATAATCCTGCATGATGAATTGTCTGGAAACATTGTAATGTCCAGAACTTATCTTACTACAAAGTGTGTAAAAGTGAGCACACACACACACACTGACAAAAGTGCTAATCAGTAAGCACTATGCATACACACACACTGCATTGTATGTATTGACATTCACTGATTCAAAGTGAATTGATTAACTTAAATATCTACTATGTGTATGATAATGTACATACCACTTTCCAAACACATGTGCGTGGAAAGTGTCAGTGATGGCGATACATAAGGGAACAGGATAAGAAACCATGCTGAAGGGCTGGATGGAGAATATCTCCAGACCCGAAGGCATTATACAATGCTCAAATAAGCAGCTGGTCACTGCTGAGCATTGTCCATTCGTCTCACATATCAGCTGGAGCAACTACAACAAGTACATTGCATTATGATAGTTGATTCAGAATTGATCAGCTCAATTTGCATGTAACTACAGATCAGTTTCACATGATTTCTGACAATAGTATAAAGGACATTCACACATACATAAATGTGTTGTGTGAAGTTGCTGTGATTGTATCCAGCAAAATCCAGATTTGTTCCAAATGAGATATATCACTTTGATAAATCTTAAGAGCACAGACCTATGCTCAAACAAATCATAGGTTGAGAAATATCGCTAAAGTGGCTGTTTCCACTTAAGTTGATTAATATATATATAACCAGAAAAGTACATTTGCTGTGTATGGGTTTAAATCAGTAAAACCTAGAATGCTGTCAACTGTAAATGTTCATATACAGCACAACTCACTTATTTGCTATGAAAAAATGTCATATGCAAAAGTGAAGTTCCTTGTAATGATTCTGTACTCTACATTCCACATACACAGAGATATGTACATATATCAATATATATATATATTGATATATGTTGAAAAATGGCCAAAATCGGTAAAATTCTTTGGCGATTAATTTGAAAATTGAAAATTGAAGCTTGTTTTATTTGATATTATGATTTTATACCTATTAAGGTATCAGAAAATCATAATGACACATGTCATATCAGTGTGACACCCTAAAATATTAGGTGTTGAATATATATGGGTAACGCTATTGCTATGGCAATAAATCTCTCAAAATGCTGTGCGTGAAACACATTTTGAAAAATTCGGATTGATTCTTTTTGCTGAAATGAATAATTATATATCAAATAACAATCCCTGAGCACAATAGCATGTGTAACGCCCTGTAACAACCCTAAAATTAAATATGTGTGACAGGGGGTGTAACGTACCTCCTGAAAACCACCTTACGTCCATGTAAATATTAAATGCAGTTTTGCTTAAAAAAATTTGCAAAAATATTATACTGCATATTTTTTACATGTATTAGGGTTACTGATATCATGTAACACCCTAATCACTGTATTGGGTAATAGGGCCACTATAACCACACATGCCCTAATATGCCACCATTATTTCGTAAAACTTCGTTTTTTGGCATTATTATATCATGCTAAATCATCACAGACATGATAATAATGTGGGCAACAACCCAAGAACTGTAGGGCAACAACCCAAGAACTGCAGGGCTACAACCCAAGGACTGTAGGGCTGCAACCCTAAAACTGTATAAGCTGCTTCCTATAAGGACTGCAAGCTATAAGCTATAAGCTATAAGGTATATAAATAACTGACTGCCTATGTGTTCACACTTCCTCAAGGGGGAAGAAGGTGGATAGGATTCACACATATCCGTTTCATATTCCGATCTGGTGATTTCTGATGGATTGCTTTTGATAAAACCACCATCCACAAGTAACGTTGAAATTTGTACAACGTTAAATCCACCATCACTAATAAAGTGTAAACTCGGATGGGAAACTATATTCCAATGACTATAAGTTGACTCTTGCTCAGCATTTACATTCTTGAGTAAGTTTGGAATGCTGAACTATATACATAACATATAACCTGATACCATGCTTAATTGCATTTCCTGAATCAGAAGATGATAGTTATATAATGTATATATGTATATATATGTCCCACCTGATACACTTTGGCACTATAGCCATACATAAGAGTGGGAAGGACATCGCTGTAAGACTGGATGATATAGTCCCAGAGCTAAAGGCAGAATGTGGCACCAGAATAACAGCTGATAACTGTTGGTGACCACTATGCAAGACCTTCCAAGCGTAACTGCTTTGATCCTGAGATGCAAGTGAATTGTTCATAATATGTTGACATCACATAAAAGCATTTTGATAAAAACTCTATAAATCCATGTGAGTTGTCATTACTACAAATAACATAGGTTTTGAATCGTCGAAATGAGTATAACTCCGATGTATTCATTAGTACAGAATAGCTGTTGAGATTATTCCTCCGGCTGGATTGCAATCATTCACAATCCCTGTACATTGGTGACAAAATATTGCACTGGATTGATCACCACATTTGATATAATCTGTGATATATAAGTCATCAGAGAAAGCATTGCAATCAGCACAATGCTGTCTAGACTCACAAAGATGAGTAATATATATATATTGGAGGCACAGTGTGACCAACGCTAAAATCGCGTATGCTCGGGCACTGTATTGTGACCTGCGCTAAGATCGTGTATGCATGGACACAACATGACTCGTGCCAATGACGTGGACATATTTTATGCCACGACATCACATCTGAATTCAATAAATCACTCAGAGAGAAGGTGTTGACATTAGTGTAGCACCATTATACATATAGTCATGAGGCTTTTAAAGAAGACACAGTCTCTCCGATATTGACAAACATAGTACATATATATATATCCATGCTCTCTGATCATATATTTGATATCCCACAGCATACGATGATGGTAATAGCAAACCACTTCGCTGAAGGGTAGTGTTGTATTTTATACAGCACATGCATGGGCACTATATGACCCACGCTAATGACGTGGATTCGGGCTGCATCCCAATAACTGCGATGCACCTTTGGTGCAATGGGCTGCAACCCGAGAACTGCTATCCAGCTTCATAGAAAGCTTCCACGTCATCATATAGAGGTCGGACCTCTGTTGTATTTGAACGGCGCTTGACAACCGCCTGGCAATACACTTCCTTGAGGGGGGAAGATGGTAAGCTAGAAATACAACTAAAAACCAAATAATAATAAAGACAAATAATAAAACAAATAAGTTGCATCATTGTTTTTGTTTTGGTAAGCCTGACTGTATACAGTCAAACCATGCAGAACTCCATGAAGTTGACACATACATCAGCCATGACATACATATGAGCTTGATTTTGAAGACCTAGACATTGTATACATCTGGTCTAGCATGTATCCAGACTAGAATTGTATATTGACACGGTGCAAGCACTATAGCCTCTGCCACCGATGATCATTGAAAAGGGCAACCATTCCTGATATTTCATACATATCATCTGATTGTATCATTAAAGGTGTCAAGAGTACTCAATGCAATATGCAGGCCACGGTCTGAGTACAACACCTAGAAAGGTCAAAGCCACTGAGCTGACCAATGCAGCATAAATGCTAGTTGCTCTGAAGACTATACAATAAGCCTATTGCCCTTATATTTTGATATGTATCCGTGTATTGGCATCTCCTTGAGGTAATTATACCTACTGAATGCGCCATACCAGCCATCTTGTCTTCATTACATATCTGATCATATCGCCATTGAGCAATGCCTATTCTGTGAGATTATATATCACGAGGCATTTTATTAGTGCACATTAAACAATTGTAGTGCAACAAAGATCATCAGCTCTCCATCATACAAAAGGTTGAATTGTTGTCAATTGATTTTTCAGACACCATTTCTCAAAGGTCTATTCATCACGAAAGACAGAGTCTGTGCAATCATGGCTATTCAGCCTCCGACATAGCTGCATAGCTATTTAGCTTATGACCCAACCGTTGTTAAGCAGCCTCCACGCTATATGTCTAAAAAAATAGAAAGCTATCTCTTCGGTCATTCTTGGGCATAGAGCAACCAAGCACAGCCAATCCAGAATGTTTTTCCCGAAACTCTCCAAGAGTTATTCATTTTTTTCATGTGTCATATGAAAACAGCTACTATACCGCCCTATGATGCGAATCATCTCCTTCAACAAGGGGAAGTGGTTATGCTGTAAAGTTGACCAATCTGATTATCATAAAAGTGACAGATTTAAGAAAATCGATTAAAACTTGTATTGAAAATGACTATTCCTTAAGATAAGGTATTGCACCTAAGGGAATAAAGGTTCCATCCTCTGAAATAGGAAAGGAGTTTTTCATTGACTCTAGTTCCTTAATCCAAAATCACATAAGAAAATATATTCTATCCTGTGCATATAGAAAGCACATTAGATTCAGATTCTGAGCATACAAATGGACTTGAACGCACTCGGGCTTGTACTAAATTGCAATTGTCCAAAGTTTTCACTCTGACATCATTACTTATTTGTGGAATAGCATATAATGGTATAAACCATCCACATATAGATTGACATCATATTTGTGGTTCATATCATTCTGGCACATAAGACACGCATGCTTCATTGAGGAATCATGACTCTCTTAAAGTTCATTCTGGAATGTTTAGAAATTTATTGCCTCGACGATTAGGCCACGAAGTCTTGGGAAAAGCCAGACCACCGCAATCTGCAGCTGGTTTCCAAGCGCAGTTCATCTTCATTCTGGAAAGTGACAGAAATTTTATAGTCATCAACAAGTCACAATTCTATCGGATTGAAATGACACATCCATCATTCATACTTCTTTATCATAACAAGTCTCTGAATAGTGTTTTCCCAAAAATAAAATGGGCACCATTGAGATAAGTGATCATGTGCTGAAGAGTATACACATATCACTAGGCAATGCCATGTTCTATTCATAATGAATGACATGTCAGCCATCCATCAACTACGAAAATACAACTCGTAGTAAGTTGTTGTCATTACGGACACTTCTTGATTGACTCCCAATTAGCTTCGATACCAAAGTTAACTTCGGTACCATCACTGATTTCTTTGTTCATCGTGACAATCATTTTCCAAAACTATTGTCTAAGTTGGGCACACTATAGTGACCCTGAATTGACAAATGTATGTGGGCTGCAACCCAACAACTGCATTTGACATCATCTGGCATTTGCCAGATTCAAAAACGTCAGGCATATTGCCAATATGACCTAGAGAGAATCAATGTTCAGATTGACATTGTTACCTCTAAAGCATTCGATGAGTAATCTCAGTCTGATTCTCTATCAAATCATTTTTCACATAACATAATGATTGAATAACATCCTCCATCACCATCTGATTGGTTTAATACATCTCTTTGCGAGGGGAGGAAGAGTATAGATTCATTCATTTTCATACAGCTGCCACATATTGATTTACATCATTGTAATTTTGCTTGGAAAATTAAAAATCTTATGAAAAGTTCCAGCATCTGTGTATAGCAGCCATAAAGTTGATAACACGGTACATCATGCCGATTGAAACATCAAATGAAGTCTTATTTGACTTGTTGACACATAAAGTTCATTATGAAGAAATCATAGATGCATATTTCTCCGGCTCTATCATATTATATGAAGGGCACTGACATAGGAGAACGATGGTTTTTCAAATGTGAATTGAATGACTGCCACACTGTGAGTTGTGCATGCATCCTGATAACAGATGTTCTAAATGATCCAACTTGATCACGGTAACAGTTGGAATAGATGTGCACAAAGCATTCATTTGCAGTGCATGCTAACTATATCAGAACCCATACAGTATAAGGTGCCTGTTCAGCAATCTTAACCCCTAAACAGCGGAAACTATTTTGACGTTTCATCATAGCGTTTACGTTTTTGCCCGCCATATTTGCTACACCCATCGACAGCTAGCGAGCTTTGCATGTGCTTCGATCAACGTGAAGACCAAAACCTCGAGCTACTATCATACCGAATGCGGTAAAAACTGCTCGAGATATCAAAGGTGAAACATGTCGAACCGTATGAACGGCTTTGGGTCATTATTGACCCAGACCGCTGTTTAGGGGTTAACACAGTAATTAGCTCAATGTGACCCGGTGGAGTCGAGATACTCCTCGGACAACATATTGTTCTACTGTGGATTTCTGAAAGGATATTCACCGGAGCTGTATGTGAAATATATCCAGCAACTCATTTTGTAAATGAGATTATCTTGGCATTACAATAACCTCTAAACTTAATATATCATGCTAGATGTATTCAGTGCATGGTATGCTGATAATCCTGCATGATGAACTGTCTGGAAATGTTGTAATGTCCAGAAGTTATCTTACTGCAAAGTGTGTAAAAGTAAACACACACACACTGACAAGAAAGTGCTAATCAATAAGCACTGCATGCATACACACACACTGCATTGTATGTATTGACATTCACTGATTCAAAGTGAATTGATTAACTTAAATATCTATCATGTATATGATAATGTAGATACCACTTTACCAACACATGTGCGGGTAAAGTGTCAGCGATTGTGATAGATATGGGAACAGATAAACCAACATGATGTAGGGCTGGATGGAGTTATCTCCAGACCCGAAGGCAAGATACTGCACCCATGTAACAGCGGGTAACTGTTGGGTGCAGTCCACTCGTCATTCCACATATCATCGCTGGAGCAACAACAACAACAACTACATTGCATAATGACAATTGATTCAGATTTGATCAGTTCAAATGCATGCAACTCTCAGATCAGTATCTACATGACATCTGATAATAGTTGTTGAGGACAGCACACACATACAAATGTGTTTGCAATTAACAATACCGTTTCTGCATCAACTGGTTATTCACCATTTTATCTCGACTCGATGGCGCAACCACTTTCGCCTCATGACCTGGTAGTCACTATTCCGCCAGAAGCTCCTGTTCCAATACAAAGAGCTATTCGAGATCATTTTGACCAGTACTCGGCTGTTCATGCCAACGCGGTAGACAACATTTCCCGAGCAGCAGAAATTAGCCAAGCCAGATTCAATAAGACTCACATGCCTCAGCAGTTTGCAGTTGGGCAGAAAGTTCTTTTACGGACCGAGTTTATTCAATGGACTGGTTTGACAGAGGCAGGCAGACACTTTAAGCAGCCATATATTGGGCCGTTCACTATATCCAAAGTGCTTAGCCATGGGCGTGCATACGAGTTAGATTTCGGAAACCTCGATATCCGTATTCATCCGGTACAGCCTGTATCCAGATTAGAGCTGTATAATGACTCGATCCAAGCACCTTTGCCTCTGCCACAGATGATCACCGAAGAAGGGCAACCACTGTTTGAGATATCACATATACTCTCGGATAAGTTCACTAGAGGTGTCAAATACTATTTAGTGCGATATGCAGGCTACGGGCCTGAGCATGACACCTGGGTCAAAGCCACAGAGCTGACCAATGCAGCAGACATTATAGCTGCCTATGAAGGCTAAACATTATATTAAGCCTCGTGCCCTTACTTCTTGTAATATATACTAATACATGTCGATCATCTATATAACCTTGCTCTTAATGTTTATCATTATGTTGCATAGAAGCAGGAAATTGATCCTTCCTTGCTAAAGGTGTAGTGAGTCTTGTTCAAAAGCATACCCTTGCACAGATACGCACACATGCGAGATATCATATCTGTGGATAAATAAAAACTGCTATATGCTACCTTTGCCAAAGCCGTGGTTTGTCATCGGATTCTTGGCCAGTCATCCGAAGCTACCGGAGATATCGACTGAGGTAGACGGAGTTGTGATCCTAAGTTGTGCTTGAGAAACATAACTAAAGAAATTTCACATTAGTACGTGGCGAATCCATTCTCACTCATCGCGATAGATGTTCGTCAAAGCGTGCGTACTGGACAAAAACATTGAGGAGTTGAGCAGACCGGTTGAGGATTATAAGTCCAATTCCGTTAAGCAGGGCCACTCCGTTTGCATTAAAAACAAGCCCCAAAAATCGGGCTCCCCATGACCGCCTGTGAACCTCCATAGTAGCTTCAAGAGGGGAGGAAGGGTTGGGTGCACTATATCAGGCCGAGAATCGTGCGATTATAAATCGTTAAATCGTGGGATCATCGTTCGCTAAAGCGACGACGGCTAGCGCAAATAATCCGTAACGTAGACTTCGGATGCTTTGAATCGTCACTCTGACGCACGATACGTGTGGATCAATCAGTAATCCAGCGTCAATCTGCATCACGAAACGCAATTCATTGAACCTTGAAACGTCACTCTGAAATACGATACGATTTCCAGAAAGGGGGCTACATCCTAAGAACTGTAAGGTGAGGGACTAAAGTGGACTCAGTTCCCCCCAATAACCTAAAAACACCATGAGGGACGCCTCAAATCGGTGTAAGAAGACTGGTACCAGCAAGAAGCGACAACAACAAAGACATCATAGACATATACAAAGGTATGCCCGTTGTGAGGTCACAACTCTTTTAAGAGGGGAGATCTGTCAGGGTCATGACCGATGACAGATGTGTCATACATGTCAAACGTGTCATACCTGTCAGACATGTCATATCATGACAGTCGGTCGTGTCATATATTATTATGACAGTCGGTCGTGTCATATATTATTATGACAGTCGCTCGTGACATATATTATTATGACAGTCGTCAGTACGGTCGACAATGACTGTACAGGTCGTCAGATGATAATGTCACATCATCTGTCATTATTCAAGGAAAGACTTGAATGACCCTGTCATCGAGAGTTCGTACGTCGAACTCGAAGATGACAAGCAAGATACATCTTGAAGTACAAACAAGAACCATCTTTGCTTTAAGCATGTGCGGAACACGCATGCACAGTATGAACGAACTATTCGTTATCACCATACTGGTCGTTCAACCTATGTCTCGGGTTCCCCTACGGTCCTAGGAAATTGTAGTATGTGTACTAAAGGTGTACTAAAGGCATACTAACAGCAGTATATGTAGTCAAGTTAGTATGCCGCTAGTATGCGGTTAGGATACCGTTACGGTACCCACTAATGGAGACTAGATATTAACGGCATACTAACGCCATACGTCTTAACGACCCGTTAGTACGTGCATATGATGCCGTTAGGACGCCCCTAACACATGCATCTTAACCGGTTTTAGGATGCCGTTATGATGTTCGTAGGACGACGTTAGGACATACTAACAAATGCATATTAACAGGCGTTAGGATGCCATTATGGTGCTCGTAGGACGACGTTAGGACATACTAACACATGCACTATAACTGGCGTTAGGATGCCATTATGATGTTAATAGGACGACGTTAGGACATACTAACACCGACACCCTAAAGGCGTCCTAACGACATGCTATCTGGGACATAGTAAAGGCATACTAACGTTGGTTTTAGCATAGCTTTAGTGTGTTAGGGCGCATACTAAACGCATACTAACTATGCCATAACTACACAAGCAGTCAAACGCGAACGTTGCGAGTATTCATATCGGGGGAAGCTTGATGCGAAGGCATATGCATTGTGAGGTGCGAGATACATTGTGATTGGTGAGTGTGATGCACAACAGGTGTGATAAACAAGTGTGATGCACAACAAAGCATATGCGTGGTTGAATGCACTTTGACAAGTCTAGAAACGTTAATATTTTTACTATCCACAATACAATCCAATCGTAAGTAGGGCTGCCCCATTCGTAGCCTAATTCGCTCAAAACAAGGCTCTAGTCCGAAAATTGCCTCTAGGGAATCAACCTAATCTCTTTAAAACAACGTGCAACAAGCGAGAAATCTCGGCGTTGGTCTTATGGGAATGTGGACCTGGCGAGGTGAGCCCCCCCTTTGGGCGGTTTGTATGTCGGCGCTAGGGTGCCTTTACCACGCCTTTAGCGTGCTAACAGTGGTATAAATGCGTGCTATCTCCAGGCGAGGCCACGACTCCCCGCCGCCCGCCTCGCCTTCACCGCGCCCCGAGCCAATGGCCGACCCCACCGATGACGACCCCACCCCTCCTTCCTCCTTGATACGAGACGTCCACGACTCCCCGCCGCCCGCCTCGCCTTCGCCACGCCCCGAGCCGATGGCCGACCCCACCGATGACGACACCACCCCTCCGCCTTCCTTGATAGGAGACGTCCACGACTCCCCGCCGCCCGCCTCGCCTTCGCCACGCCCCGAGCCGATGGCCGACCCCACCGATGACGACGCCCGTCCCTCGTCATGGATAGAGGACCGCGTTGACGTGGTAAGCATCGTGGAATCCATTGAGGACGACGACCCCGAAGACTTTAAGGATGTAAAAGACATATTACGCCAACTTGGTCTACCGGCGACTTTGGTAGTTGGGGAACCTGCCCATGCCCGGTTGGCACGGATGTACTCCTGTATATGCATGTTCGACGACGATGATGAGGGCATCGCCGCCGGTGAGACCTTACCTATTTTCCCTCCCGGATTTGCCGATTGGGAGGCCGTGAATCGTGCTTTCCGCCACATGGGGGAACCGGTGCGGTACTTTGGTGAAACGGATGAGATGAACTTGGAGCGGCTAGATGTCCAATGGAACAACTTCATCGGCACCGACACCCACGACACACGCCCTCCCGCGTCCCCCGCGAGCTTGGGTAACGGGGAGGTGAACATGGCGAGGTGAGCCCCCATCCGAGCTCTTATCGCCGGGAGTTAGGTCGCCATTACCATTGTGATAAAGTGCTAACAGTGTACTAACGGCTTCATATCCTCGCAGCACGGTGTCCACGGAGATGCGTCTTCAACATCCGCTGATGACGCCATTGGAGATGGAGTGGAAGATGCGAGACGACGCACATGAAAGCGCAATACGGGCGGCAGAGGTTCAACGCGGAGGGTTGGTGTATAAAAACGGCTTGGCGTTATGTGATTGTGGCATGTGCTATGGCACGACCGTGTGGGTTAGTCGAGCAACCCTTTTTCGTCACCGAAGCTTGTTCAAAAGGATACGGCGCGGACAGGCCTACACGGATGCGGTAGACGTCCCAGACCCGGATGTGCGTCATGTCGTGCCATTGGGCGATGACGTGAAATCGAATGACACCCGCGCCATTCCGGCAAGGTGAGTGAAAAAACTGAACAACCTCCGGTACTGGAAACGCCGTTAGAGTGCAGTTAAGATGTCGTTAGTACGTCGTAACACAGTGTTTAACATGCTAACGGCATCATAGGTGTGCAACAGTCCTGCGAAGGCCCAAATGGACGATTGTGAGCTTGTGGATGACGACCGCTCCTACACCACGTGCAAATCCAACCCGATGCGGGAGATGGATCCGGGAGTATCGGACGACGACCGCTCCTACAGCCAAGATTACTCATCTTGCGAAGGTGAGAACTTCGACGAGGGGGGGGATCCATGCGACGAGGAGGGTGATGAAGTGGGTGGCGAAGCGTGGGACGAAGCTGGATCTATGAAAGGCGACGACCATGGAACGGATGCAGACGAAGACCCAGACATGCGAGACGCAAAAGCGGCCACGTCGTTGTTGGTCCAAGAGATGACGAAGTTATTGGCCGCCCAGCAGCAGGTGAGCAATATGTTAAACGTAGAGCGGTATTAAGCCTTTATGATACCTTTAGCACGCCATTAGGCTATTGTTAATGTGTTACGGGCGCACTACATACCCCGGTTGTCGTGTTATAATTGCGGTTTCGGAGGGTGGCCACCACGCGCAGGAGATGGACGCGGTCCCCGTGGTAGGCCCGCGCCGACCCATTAACGCCTTCAAGCTCCTTATCGACTGCTTGGAATGGAACGCCGAAGGCAAGATGTCGCGAGACTCTTTCGACAAGCTCCTCGCCATTATCACGGAACATTTCGGAGATCAATTGGGCAACTTTCCAACGAACTTCAAAGCCGCCTGGAAACGGTTCGAAGCGTTCGACGCCCCCTGGCATAGGGTCGACTTATGCGTGAAGGGGTGCGTGTTCTTCGAGGAAGATTACGCCACCGCCGACGAGTGCCCGAAGTGCAAGGAGCCCCGGTGGGAGGCATTGGGCGAGACGGGAGACGTGGACGCGGGGAAAGGCAAGAAACCGCGATCAACATTCTTTTGGTGGAATGTTGGCGATTTGCTGAGACGTGTGTACGCGAATCCATACACGGCGGAGATGATGCTCGCCCACTCGAGGCATGTTCCACCGGAAGACGGATCGATGCGCACAATCTGGGGTGAGTATTCTATTGAGGTCGATGTTAGGATGCCGCTAGTGCCTTAACGACGTGCTAACTGTATCTTAACCATATACTAACACGTTCACCTGTGCTGGAATCTTCCATCAGATGGAAAGGAATGGCAGGAGCGGAAGAACGTGCGACACATCGAGTTTTTCAAGGAAGCCAGGAACGTGAGTATACTCTTGAGTGCCGATGGGGCAGCATTGTGGCAGAACAAAATGGGGGTGTTCCCTATATACTTCCAAATCTTAAACCTACCTCCGGAGCTTCGCACGAAGTATGCGAACATGGAGGTGTACGGGATCATTGAAGGGCAACACCCTGCCAACTCACAATTGCCGTATGGTAAACTCGTGGACGAGCTCGTGGTGTTGTGGGACGAAGGTTTTTTGTGTTGGGACTCGTACACCAACGAGCACGTGCGGTTGAAGGTCATGCTCTTTGCCATACTCATGGACTACAAGGGAGCGGTTGAAGCCGCACAAATCATGGACGTCGGTGCATACGCCGCGTGCCTAGTATGCAAAATTTGGGGGACATGGTCAACATTAATGCACAAAATGGTGTACCTCTACGTCAAGATCGGCGACGCTGATTACCGCACGGCTACGACCGATCGGAACAAGCGCACCGTACACAGCTACTTTCGCACTTTCTTCGCGAGTGAGGAAGTGGACGAGCACGGTGAGCCAAAATCCGTGGCAAGGTGAGAAAGGAGCACGCACTATTCTACCTTTAACATGTCTTTAGGATGTCGTTATGACTCGATTAGGATGCGCATAATATCCTAACGACATACTAACTTAGCTGTTTACACAATCGTGGGCTTGGTGATATGCAGGCACGGCCGTATTACGAGAATATTGCGGGTGGAGATTGCAGGAAAGGTCTACATCTTACTGAAATGCGATTGGTTCGCTAAGCCGACCGACGAACAGATCAAGGAGTACCGTCGACGTCACTCCATTCTCGGCCCGGATAACTTGACCAAGACGGTCTATACCTTCAACCCGCACGTAGACCGCGCGGCCTTTGACAACATGGAGCCATTCATATTAGCCAATAGAGTAGAACAGCAGGTTGTTATTGTACCACATCCGTGCATGGAGACCGCGGTCATTCTCGACCCAACGGCCGACTTCTTATAAGGCGCAGTGCCGCTAGAGTGCCATTAGCGTATTAACTTTGCCTACGAGCATCCTAGCTACGTCCTAACGCCAACCTCCTAATGACATCCTAGAGGCATGCTAACGCCATCCTAACGTCCCTACATATCCGAGAAACTCAGCCCGCGTAATACTTTCCCCGAATCCCACCATACTCCGCGGAATAAACTTCCCCTGGCCTTCTAGTCACCATAAAACGCCATCTCAGTGATCTGCACACCCACACGTGCCCCACCACTCACCCCTGCTCCAGTTGGGGCCAACGCATACTTAAGGCGCAGTGCCGTTAGGACGCCTGTAGTACGCGCATCTTAACAGGCCAATATGGCGTTAGTATGCCTGTAATATACTATGCTACCGGCATACTAACGCCCATACGTACTAACTGTCCTTTACTATGCCTTTAGGGCACATTTAGTACACATACTACAATTTGCTAGGACCGTAGGGTTCACAACCCAATGGCGGTACTATCTATGATGATAGGAGACATATGGTATAAGATGAGGAAGCGTTGGGCTTCAAGCAGATCTTCACTCAGAGACTGCACTCATCACCCGCTATTTCGTACACTCGCGTTGCTGTCCAACTTCGCAGTGTTAACTTGTATATTGATATTATACTCACGGCCTGTTTATCCCGCCGTATCAGTTCTTGTCGTAGATGTCCAACCGCATGTCCAACTTAATGGACTTTTTTTATGGCAGGGTGATCGACCGCCTTGAAGTCGAACTCCTTGTAGTGGGCTGGCGTCGATGACGTTTCGAGGAAACGCTGCACGTTAGGGATTATCCCAGAACCTCCCGCAAACGGGTCCACTATCATTTTGCAATTTACCTTTGCCTTGTTCACGAAATTCGCCTTGTTGAATTTCTGAACAAGCCGATGGACCTGCTCTTCTGGCACACATTCCCGCACCGCATCTCGTGGCAAGCTAATAAAGCGAGTTTCTTGGACTTTCTTGTAAAGTTCATTGACCATATCCACGGTCACCGAAAACAATGGCACGTATGTTTGAGACCATTCCCGCAAGGTTTCGGGGGATTCCATGTAATCCCTCGTTTGTCTCGCACTTTTGCGGCTCCTCTCCGTTGACAAGTTATTACATTCCTTGCAGTATTTTGAGTCGCCAACTATCTCATGCCCGCATTTTTTTTTCATTGTTGCTATGTTGGTTTTTTATCCCTAGGTATTTTTATTACGGATAGATATCCAAACCAGCACGCTACTTTTCAAAGTGGTAGCCAGTTCTCACGTTCTCGAAAACATGTCCCAATTCTCGTTTCTCTGTCCCAATTCTCGGTCACTGGCCAACTGCGACTCAGCGCGCTATGAATCGTGGGTGACAGCCACGGTGCCACTATTGCGATCCAGTTCCCACGTTCTCGAAAACATGTCCTAATTCTTGGTCACTTGTCTTCAGTCACGTGACAGTCGATTGAAGTTCATCGCACCCGCGGAAAGCAAATTGAAAATGGAAACGAGCCTAACCCCTTCCAGAGTTGCATATTCACGGCCGTGAATTCCAGAATCGCGGCCGTGAATTCCGTATGTCCGAATGGAACCAAAAACCGTAGGATTAAAATCGAACGGTTTTTGGTTCCATTCGGATTCCAGTTTCGACATACTCGTTGAATACAGTGCCTTTGAAAGCGGTGGGTTGATAGTGGGGGGCCTTTTTTTCAAGCAGAACACGCCGTGGGCGTCTATTACAACGGCGCCCACCATTATCACAAGCGAGACAAACCTTCTTAAAGCTTTTTGGAGGCTTCCTCATGATGGCACCAGCGGGAACGAGAGCGTTTGACCTGTGTGCACATTATTTGAACACGAGTCGTGAAAAGGACCACCGGTAATAGCCGGATGACATCAAGAAAACTTAATCTAAAACCAACATGAAAATGGGCTAATCTAAAATCTGAAAGAAATAATCTAAATTGAATATTTTTCCCCTAGCAATGCCAGTCGGGATTGAGCCGTCAAAACCAAGGAAGCTCAATGATGCAAGATTCTTGAACCTTTGGTGCAAGGATATGCCATTCACTTACGAATCGGTGACAATGCTGCCGCAAATTTTGGAGAAGGGCGACCCAGCGTTTGTTATGGACCAGGCGAATGGATTTTTTCTTGTCAGGCTCACCGAGGATTCTCAGCAGTATATGGGTTTCCTCTGGGAAGGGGTGTACTATGTTTATACGGTTCTCAACTTTGGCTGGAAGCTCGCCCCAATTATCTACGGTGCTTTCGCGGGTGAATTTGCGGGCTTCATTAGGCGACTGGGAATCCCCTATTTATGCTATATCGATGACAACACCGGGGGTCCAGCCCCGGTAGGGGAATCGACTCTCTCGAAACAAGACAAGGCTGCGATTTCTGTATTTGTGGTCTCTTCTTGTATGACGGCGGCAGGTTACTTTATCCACCTGCATAAAACACAATTTGTTGCCTCCATGGTCGTCACCTGGCTTGGTATTGGCATTGACCTCGACACTGAAAGGTGTTTCATCCCCGAGCTTAAATGGGAGAAGTTCTTGAGGTTGACTAAGGAATTGCGAGCTTCACTACTCATCTCTGCCAGGGATATCGAGAAGATGGCAGGGGAATTGGTTTCCATGTCAGTTGCGGCTCCGGGTATTCTCATTGCTTGCAGGAAGTTGTATGCTTTCCTGTCGGCCAGACAGGACATCTGCAGAAATGGCTTCTATCTTAACAAGAAGCAAATGGCTACGTTTAAGGAATTCCTGAAGCAGCTGGATAATCCATCCTTGATAACAATATCTCCGTTTAGGAAACATGCCCACTGTTCAATCCTCGTAGAGCCTACTCATGATTCCAGCTGCATTACGGCATCAATCAAAGCTGGGGGTTTCCAGTCTGAAATTGTGTGTGAACAGAAAGTGCGAAACCTTTCGTCGATGGGACAGTCATTCTTGATTGCTGATATCCTGTTCAAGGTCCCTATTGATTTGGTCCCTCAGCGCTGGGATGTCATTTTGGATGAAAGAATCTGGGACACATCTA
Organism: Cymbomonas tetramitiformis; assembly: GCA_001247695.2. Lineage (NCBI taxonomy): Eukaryota > Viridiplantae > Chlorophyta > Pyramimonadophyceae > Pyramimonadales > Pyramimonadaceae > Cymbomonas > Cymbomonas tetramitiformis. The sequence continues at coordinate 21,341 of LGRX02032877.1, forward strand.
GAATTCTCTCGTCAAATCTGGGTGCCAAAGCGTGCAGAGAACTCGCGAAAAAACGTTATGACTTTGTTACTAAGAATAATCTGGAGCTGAAGATTGTCACATTTGCAAGAAAGACTGATGGTTCAATTGTTGTCCCGGATGAGGAATCCCACTACTCTCTTGCGCCGAGGTTTTCCCCTCTTCTAAGCAATAATTTTGGCAGTCATGTCTTGGATTGTTTCACAACAGCAGCCAATGTCAGAGGCTGCCCTAAGATGGAGTTTTGTTCAAGATTGTCGGAAGAAGGAGCGTGTTGTATCAACATTTTCTCTCACCAGCTGGCAGGGCTGATTTGTTATGCCAATCCACCGTTTGCTTAGATGGGACCGTTCTTAATGTACCTCAAGGAACAAAAAGCTACTGCCACGGTTGTTGCACCGCAATGGGACGGTTTCTCTCCGGATGGATTTTGGTGGACCGCATATAATAAATGGTGTACGCTAAATATTAGGATAGCTAGTGCGGGGGATGTGTGTTTTCAACAACTCAGAAATGACTCATGGGTCGATGCAGGCCCACTGCCGTGGGCAGTCTGGATCTTCAGATTTGACTTCTCCTAGACTTCACTCTATCTAAATACTTAGCATTTGCTTATGCTCCTTAATTATTAATACCATATTAGCTTGCTGTTCGCTAGTTTCATATCTACCTGTATGACGTGTTCTTGGCATCTGACAGGGTGCTTGCAGGAGTCTTCTGAGGAAGGCCCCGGACTGGTCCGCTATCCATCAGAGATCAATAGAACTTCAGGAAGCAAGGGCCCGGGATGTTTATCAATCAGCAAAGCTCCGAAACTTGCGAGCTCTGGGGGAATTCCTGTCTTCCATGACACCCCCAGAATCATCGGATTCCTGCACGGCTCAACATATTTTCTGGTATTTGGTTTATTTTGAGCAGTTTGGGAAGACCGTGGTCCATTCCGCCGCTTGCCCTCAGTCAGGTTTTTTTGTCATTGCCCTACTAGACAAGCATCGGGCTCAGTCAATTCCCACATTGGCAGACTTTCTACGTAGTGCCTTCCAGGACTTCGGGAGGTGCGGATCGGACAATCCCTGTACGGGTAGAGTTGTGAAAGTTTATGAAACTATGATCGGGAATGGACAACTTCAGGCAAGAATTACTCCAAACCAGGCTACCCCATTGTTCAGTTGCACTATTGACCAACTCATCGTCTTTATGAACGGGGAAGCAATAAAGGCGGTATCATCTCAAGACTGGATCCTGCTATTTCTCATCCTCAGGACCAAAGCGATGATTTTGATGGACCTCTATGCCCTTAAGAGACCATCTGAGCTGGGTGCCACGAGCGAGGGTGGAAGGTATCATCAGGTTCCCGGATGACTCCGGTTTCCTCTTCAACTACGTTTGGGGGAAGACTCTTCGCTCAGGAGACGAGCATATCTTTGGTATTAAAAGGCTTGCGGATAAGCCTAAGTGCCCCATTTCAGCTTTGGAGGATTACCTTTAGGTTATGAAAATTTTGGGGGTGGATCTGGCACGCGGATTCCTGTTCAGACCAGTTAGATCAAATGTTGTGGAAAATAGTCCACTCACCCGCAAGCAAATGAATTCTGACCTCAAGTTCTCGTTACAGAAAGCTGGGCTTTTCAATGGCGAAACATGTTTTAGCATCCGTACCGCGGGGGCGATTCAGCTTTTTCTTGAAGGGTCTGGCTTGCAGCGAGTAATGGGTCAGGCATATTGGAAAACAGAGAGGATCGCTAGACACGACATGAAAGTTTGGCAAGTCCTGGGGATGTACTCGTCAGGAGAAGTAGGAAAACTTTCCACAAAGGACTACCTGGAACTTAACGCGGCACAAAACTTCGTACGCGTGTTTGTGTAATTAATTTGGCTCGTGTTGTTGAGTTTTGGGTAGAGAGGCGATGTTGCCGTGGTGACTTGTTGCTTCGCCCTTGCTTTCCGCTCATTTACCTCGCCATCCCTACACAACGAGAGCGGATTGGACAAGACGATTGTCGGTTTATCCTGGATTTGGAAGGATCACGGGATCAACAGCATCACTGTTGATCGTCTGAAATCTCTTCCGTCATCAGGTACGACCGTCATCGGGAGTCGATCGGTCCATTCCGTCTTTCGGAATCTCTGAATCGAAACGGCCCTTCGCATCCGACTTCGAAGTCCAACTGGCACCAGGTGTTGCGATGTGTTGGTTTTATTCAACTTTTGATATAGTTTTCATCACTTTTGCTTGCCCGCTGACGAACTCTGTGTCTTTCCCCTGAGAGTGTTGCATATTTTTATCTTCCCTGCCCACCCGCCCTGTGACAAAAATAGGGGTCTCCAAGTCAGAGGCTCCGACTCGGCGTTGTCGTGGTGCCTTGCTGCTTCGCCCTTGCTTTCCGCTCATTTACCTCGCCATCCCTACACAACGAGAGCGGATTGGACAAGACGATTGTCGGTTTATCCTGGATTTGGAAGGGTCAAAGAATCGACAGCATCACTAGCGTCTCACGTCATCGTCGGTAAAGCAAAACGGTTTAAAAACCCTACTACGTGACACTGTCGTGTGTCCACAAGTAACGTAAGCGTATACTTCGTATTAACTAAAATAAAGGTTACGGTTAACGGTAGCCAAGCGAAGGCCTGTCGTTGTCGTGTCGGTCAAGTTTCGCTTGGGTGTGGTTGAAGAGCATTTCTTGTTTCCCCTCTCACGATAATACCACATGAATTTACCACTATGGCCAACAGCACGTCAACGCATATTATATAGTGATACATTGATAGATTGGAAATTAGTGAAGATAATTATATATCGATTTATATATGTAGTTACCTGTATATATATGTATATGCAAAGAGGGATAATTCTGCATCGGGGGCCGACATTTGATTTTAATTCACATCGGGGACATACAACTCGTTTCAATCTACATCGGGGGCAAACACTTCATTTTAATCCACATCGGGGGTGGACATCTCATTTTGATCTACATTGGGGGCTGAAATCTCATTTTAATCCACATCGGGGTGGACATCTCATTTTAATGTGCCGTTGGGTGTAGACACACGTATAGGGGTACGGGTCATAATTTTGTTGTTATTTGTTGCTAAAAAAAAACAACATTTCGCAAATTCAACCGGCAGATATCAACATCTGACCACAATGAACATATCCAACGGTTGAATGTGCGCGAATGATGTTTTTGTATGCGATGACTAGGGGGGAATTTGTTTGTAATCGATTTTCTTGGTTGTTTGTTGCTTAAAAAACAAAATTTTGCAAATCCAATCGGTAGATATGTTCATTGTGGTCAGATGGTGATATCTAACGGTTAAATTTACATGATAATGTGTTCGCATGTAATAATATCAATGTAAAATGCAGTACCCTAAAGGCATCAAGGTATGTTGCCTGTGTGTAACCCCGATGTGGATTAAAAGGAAGCGTCTACACCCGATCTGAAACGTTTAGGCATGTCTGCCCCCGATGTGAATCAAAATGACATGTATACACCCGGTGTGGATTAAATGAAGTGTCTGCCCCCAATGTAGATTAACATGAAGTGTCTGCCCCCGATGTGGATTAAAACGAGATGTCTGCTCCTGATGTGGATTGAGATCAAATGCTGGCTCCCGATGTAGACTTATCCCACATATATACATACACGTTGTATATAAATAGCTGCTGATTGAGGCTCACTCTGCAAATACCATCGATATCGCTTTTGAATATATCGAAAAACATCATAATTTCGATCCCGGTTTGGTAAAAAGTGTATGGGTGGCCATCCACTCGTGTAATTTGATAGTTCATATAGATAGTGGTGACAATCTAGTTCACTGCTTCGTTGCACCAACAGCTTATTTGTTCACAGTGCAGAAGCATATGAAAACTGAATATTTTCATAACTGGGTTGTGTAAGCTCATGACTATTGCATAAGTGGATTGTGTAAGCTCAAGACTATTGCCGAAAGAAGAGTCATACGGACCTCGAGACATGCCTACATACACATGTCAAGCATGGCAGATCAGAAAGAAAGGACAAAAATTTAGACACTGCAGGCTCCACACATTTGCTGGAAAATAGCTCACTCAGTTGTAGAATCCAAAGCTGGGCCTACCTTACACCGTTAACACTCCCAGACAGACAGAGGCATCCAACAGTTCTTCGCAGTTCAAAAAATCCAACTACCATACATCACCGAGCTTTACCACAGGCTCTCTCCGCACCAAACTCCCTGACTACAAAGTTGTTGATAGTCACTTGCCGGTGTATGGGGGCTCGCCGGGATTGCGCAACACATCTAAAGGGCTGCGCACAGCGTCAGAGCCGTAATACCATCCATTCCCCTCAAGCCTTGCAAACAAGCAGTGGCGGATAGATACCGTCCCTTCCTCAGGTGACTTCTTCGCCCCAAATCCTCTCACGATGGCCGTATCGATGAATCCGGGAGATATCGAGCTGCATTTAAGGTTAGGGTTAGTCCTCGCGAGCAGTGCGGTGTAGGCACTAACGCAAGACTTGGAAACACCGTACGCGTTCACCCCGGCACCGCGAGAGAACTCGGCCTTCACCACGCCGTCGATCTGCTGCCAAGTCACGTTCGCGTCATTGATGATGCCTTTGGTCTCCTCACTCTGCTTGTTGAGCCACATTGGGCCGGCTCCAGAGCCGACATTCACGATGCGGCCCTCCACTGGATGCAGGAGGGGCAGGAAGGCTTCGCACACGCGCTTCACACCGTAAAGGTTGGTGTCCAGTATCACTTCTGGTGCGACGCCATGGGCTAAGCCAGTGCCGGCGTTGTTTACCACTGCAGAAGAATCGGAGGATGTGCTAACACTCGTGAGTATCAGAGTAAGATTCGCATAGTTGCACGCTTCCTTCCGGGTGTTTTTCGCACTTGCTCGCAAGAGAACCAAAACAACGTTGACTGGACCCATTCAATCAATGCTGTTATGATCCTCTTGACGCACATTAGATTCGGGCATCATCGACGCTTGTGTAGCCTCATCTTTTCGACGCGCAACAACCATGAGTTTATGCGCTCAGATTTTTGGCGTTTAACAGCATCACGTTTGCGAGCATGTCTCTTTGTTGCACAACGGGCTTGTCAGATGCCTGATGATTGGCCGAACACTTTAAACTCGGAAACTGTAACTATGAGTGGCGTTCAAGGTACAGGTTTTATTTCCAGCCTGAGGAGGAGCCCGAGCCACTGGTGAATGAATGTCGTCAAAGCCGAATGGAAAATTGGCTTCAGTTATGACAGGTTTTAGCGAGAACTGCAAATGATACAGGCAGTTAGGCCACCTAATAGATGGGGAAGGGATAGCTCAGATCTTTACTCGAGCGGAATCTTCAGGATGTCCTTTTACTGAGTCAAGTGAGTCCCTTCTAACCAGTCGTGGTGGCAACAGCTGAAATAACTTGGAGATCACACTTTCATAAACGTATGCATCCTCGTAAGACGACGTGCGCGAGAGCTGTACCCACCTGCATACAGCACTTCGGAGCCTAGCGCGGTTCTCAAGGAATTGGCGGCCTCCGTCACAGATGCATCGCTCATAACATCAATATTCACAAGCTCAATTTTTCCGTTGCACTGGGGGGCATATGAGAATATGGATTCCAAAGCCTTCGATCCTGACTCCATGCTGCGAGAGCCCAGGTAGACGTGACAGTCATGCTCCGTTGCGAGCTGCTTGCAGAGAGCAAGGCCGATGCCACTGTTACCACCCGTGACAAGGATGCGTTCGCCTCCCATGCTCCTATGTGCCCGTTTCCTGTGCTGTGCGGTCAGCTCTTCAGACAAAGGTGTATGTAACAGGACTTGGAAATGGCGAAGAAACCCAACTGTATTGCTTTCGCTATCGTATGACGATCGGATCATACACTTACAGTACGATAGGTGAAATTTTAGAATTAGATAATCTCATGAATTTTTGTTGGAACTTTGAACTGAGACGGATAGGAAGCGTGGACCCTATCAACACCCGGTTTTGGGGGGGACCATGACAAATGAATTTTAGGCCCTAAGATCGAAGATGCCCTAAGTATTTTTCCTGCGCTGGACGATCCGGATGACCAGCAAGTGAATTTCAGTCGTCATTGAAACGCTAGCGTCTCACGTCATCGTCGGTAAAGCAAAAACGGTTTAAAAAACCTACTACGTGTCACTGTCGTGTGTCCACAAGCGGTAACGTAAGCGTATACTTCGTATTAACTAAAATAAAGGTTACGGTTAACGGTCGCCAAGCGAAGGCCTGTCGCTCGGTCGTGTCCGCGGTCAGGTTTCGCTTGGGTGTGGTTGAAGAGCATTTCTTGTTTCCCCTCTCACGGGCCAGGAGGTCGGACCGACTTGATATGCGTCCGTTTTCCTTGTTCCTTTTCATTAACGTGCGCCGGATCGGGTGTGCATTTTTTATGATTCGTAGGGCTGATAGATGTAATATAGCTCTGGTGTCATAGCAGGATTCCACAGAAACGTAGCAGAATAAAAATACTAAATGCTACTATGTTCATCTTACCTTGGCTTGAGAAATGAAGAAGCTATGCATTCTGCGCTTCACCCGAAAAAAATATGGAAGATAATGTTGAGCGCTATGTTTGGTTACGCGACTTTTGCCACTTCAGCATCACCTGCCGTCGACTTTTCCAGCTGGGACTTGAAGGCACCCGAGACCGTGAATACCTCGTGTCTAACGAGTTTAGTGCTCACACCGCCGGAAAGCACTGAGGACTGTATCCCCGATCTTGTTCTAGCAGCATTGAAAGACCATCTTAGAGGTCTGTACAACGTGGAAGTCCAAGAATTTGGCACTTCGATTCTTTTTGCATTTCTCTTGGCGAGGACGCTATCGCCTTTTTACTCTGTTTACTTCATCTATGCTCACAATGAGAATCAGGGTCCTTGTTTGTCTACGGGGACTGCTTGGTCCCTTAGCCTTTCGCAAGTTAGGGCGCAGCTTAGAACGCGGGTTTGTCTTTCTTGAACCGACTTGTTGACTTTCTCGCCTCACCTCATACGGCATCGTTCGCACGATATAATGCGCCACATTCGTCACTCTCGACTCGAGGCATTGGGCCAGGATATCCAACTCTGTGTGTTTGTTGAGACTGTTCTCAATCATGCGGCATGTGTACTGGCGACTTGGCTCTCGTGTGCTTTACAAGACACACGTCTGCCACTATCGGGGTTGAGTACGAAGTGTGCAATCCAAACTAGGCGCTCGTCCTCAAGCGTTCAGCTCCTCAGACCTGCAGGACTCACCCGACATCGTGGATTCTCACGTCGCGGGCGATGAAGCTGCCGAGTACTCACCAGACTTGGTTCGCACTTTGACCTCAAGCCTTGCATACCGCAGCCGGGCAGCTTCCAGCTCCAGCGAGAACATGAGTGCTAAGACATGAGCACGCGGCTTGCGGCAGCCCTACGTCATGAGCGCGAGGTTTGCGAAAGCCGAAAGATACGAGCTTGAGGCTTGCGGCACTTTGAAGCCACGAGCGCGAGGCTTGCGAAAACCCTAAGATATGAGCTTGCGACACTTTGAAGCCATGAGCACGAGGCTTGCGCAAACCCTAAGATATGAGCGTGAGGCTTGCGAAAACCCTAGGATATGCGTATGAGGCTTGCGGCACTTTGAAGCCATGAGCACGAGGCTTGCGACAATTTGAAGATCTGAGCTCGAGGCTTGCGACAATCCTAAGACCTGAGGCACAGGCACGGCCTTTAAAGCCGTGAGCTGAAGCTTGCGGCGCACTGAGGCCATGAGCTGAGGCTTGTGAAAGCCCTAAGACATTAGCGTGAAACTTACGGCACTTTGAAGCCATGAGCACAGGAAACTGTGAAAACCCTAAGACATTAGCGTGAGGCTTGCGGCACTTTGAAACTATGGGCAGGAGGCTTCCGAAACCCCCAAGCCATGAGCGTGAGGCTTGTGAAAACCCTCAGACCTGATCACGAGGCTTGCGGCACTTCGAAGCGATGAGCACGAGGCTTGTGAAAACCCTAAGATATGAGCACGAGGCTGCGGCACTTCGAAGCCATGAGCACGAGGCTTGTGAAAACCCTAAGACATGAGCGTGAGGCTTGCAACACGTTGAAGCCATGAGCACGAGGCTTGCGAAAACCCTAAGATATGAGCGTGAGGCTTGCGTAAACCCTAGGATATCAGCATGAGGCTTGCGACACTTGAAAGATATGAGCATGAGACTTGCGACACTGTGACGCCATGAGCACGAGGCTTGCGAAAACCCTAAGATATGAGCGTGAGGCTTGCGTAAACCCTAGGATATCAGCATGAGGCTTGCGACACTTGAAAGATATGAGCATGAGACTTGCGACACTGTGACGCCATGAGCACGAGGCTTGCGAAAACCCTAAGATATGAGCGTGAGGCTTGCGACAATGTGACGCCATGAGCACGAGGCTTGCGACAACCCTAAGACCTGAGCACGAGGCTTGCGGCACTTTGAAGCCATGAGCACGAGGCTTGTGAAAACCCTGAGTTGAGTCTTGCGGCGCTTTGAAGCCTTGAGCGTGAGGCTCGCGAAAACCCTAAGATATGAGCGTGAGGCTTGCGGCACTTTGAAGCTACGAGCACGAGGCTTGCAGAAACCCTAACCCTACAAATTTAGGACGCCTGTACCCGGCATGTACCCGGCATGTACTTTGGCAAGGTACATATGTACCTACCCACTCCCAACTTGGGGCCCAAAACTCAGTGAAAATCCGAGTTGTAAAAAAGTGCAATATTTTCACATATATGTCAAGGCCATGAGTGACTAAGACATCCTTGACAAGTTTCGATGTAAACAAATGAGTTATTCCTTCAGAAATGGACATCCGGAAAACAGGACTGGCGTGTACCTACGTGTACCTACATGTACCCCGTCGACGGGTACACACTTCCAGAACGGTGCATGCGGGATGCATGTGTACGCAATCGAGTGCGTACACATGCACCCAGCATGCACCGGGCGGGTACATGTAGGTACATGCCGGGTACATGGTTCCTCGTACACATGCACCCAACGTGTACCATGCAGTACATGCTGAGTACATGCTGGCGGTACATGATGTCTCGTACACATGTACCAGCCATGTACCAAATGGCAGACTAGTGCATGTTGGGTACATGTGAACGCACCCCCTTAGTACGACGTGGGTACATAGTTACCCCACGCGTGTTATATATGGCGTGCACGTGTACCGACAATGTACCATGTGTGAATTTAACAATTCGCCATAACAAAAACGATCATTATATACAATTACATTTACCTATGTTTATCTATCATGCCTCATCGTCACTGGGATTCTCATCTCAGACAATCTGCTCAAAGAAGTCGGCTAGCGGATCCAAGACCACCGAGGTTTCCATGCAAGGATGCTTTCGAATCACCACTTGAGAAGCAATCTCCTCGGCAAGCACAAACGGTTCTTTTCGATCGAATTCAGTGGCCGGATTCTCTGGGTCCAAGACGTAGAAACACTTTGAAACACTTTCCGCTCCTATGATGGAATGCCTCGCACGCAAAGCGGCCGTTAAAGCTTTAGTTGGCTTCTTGAGCCACGAAACCTCGACAAACACGTACGGTCTTCCTCCAAGCTCCACTCGATAGATGTCATCCACCCGGCCAAACCTGGAATACAAGCATCACCCCCTCCCGACATCAAGCACGTATGCACCATCACATCGATATCAAATCAGTCTCGCACCGCTTGGCTCGTGCATGTTCGGCCCGCACACTACTGCACACTGGTACATGTGCACCCAAGACGTACCCAGTATGAAGACATGACGGGTACACATGCACCCACGCGTTCCCATGTTAGGTGTGTATGTACCGAGGGTGTGCGGGTACTGGTGGTACATGATTGTGCACTCACCGGTCTGTTTTTGCCTTTTCCTTTGTTCGCTCGCGACCTTTCGTCCTCACCCTCTCGACGTAAAAAGATCGGAGGTAACATTGCATTGTGCTGGAAGTGACGCCCCGACTGTCATTCCTATAGTTAGGGTGTATGACTGTCACCGGTCCCGGAACCCTAGACCCCGAACATATAACGGGAAGACTGATGATTATCGGTTTATCTATTCTGATTACCACACTCCGAATATACAGTCAAGCTGATATATTCAGCAGATTTGGTACCACGCGCGTTTAATTTTACACTGCGACTTTGGCCATGATTGGCTAAACACCGACGCTTGGGATGGGGTGAGGGACCCGTGCTAGAGAGGTTTTCGGTGCGGCCGGTATGGCTCGGTTTCGGCAGCGCGGTTGATTGGACATGAGTGGGGTGCGCATTACGGCAGCTTGATTTCGTGCAGTATCGTTGGGCTGGATTTTGTTGCTTCTGGTCGCTTGCACACCGTCCGACATTGATCACGTCCTTTCGTCCCACACGACCGCGTGCAATTTGCTGTTTCCCCGATTTATCCTCGACGACCCGCCGCAACTCGCAAGCCGTCGCCCACGCCGTTAACCTCACCTGGCATTATTCACCTCACCCTATCTCTGCAGTCACTTTATCATGGGTACTTCTACAAGATCACACACCGCGGCCGCACGCCGCTCACTAGTTACAATTTTCGACGATGCCGCAGCTCGACATGCAACCACACCAGCCACTCCTACGATTACGGCTGCCCCGGCTGCCCAGTCGGCAGGGGCACTATTCCTCGACGCGGTCAAGCGTCTCACCCAATTCTGAGCGACTCTCAAAAAATGTACATGGTAATGGCACCCGGAACTTTGGCGAAATTTGAAATGGCAAGACGGGCTGTACGATTTATAAGATCTGCGTAAGATTGACGGCAGATGCAGGGGCGGAACTTTGGCGAAATTCAGGGCGAGGAGGATAGGAACGTCAGATCTTGCCTAGTCACGATGCCGAGTTAATCGTGGTGTCGAGGGACTTCGTCGTGGTTTCACAAACACGAGTTCCCTGAATTTCTGCAATGGTTCGGATCAGGTCACTTTGTCATTTTTGGGACGAAAGATTTGCTTCGCGTTTCAAAGATTCACCTCTCGCAGTCGCAAACGCTGAACGTCATAGTCAGCAGTGCCGTTCGTAAGTTATTAAGTATGGAAATCTAGGTTATCGGCTGCCCGCCCCAACTTTGTTGCGCTACTGCAGGCACACCCGCTTGTGATTTTAATCACATTACATGAAGTGCAATTTTTTCAACGTTCGTAACGAATATAGATGTATTCACAAGGCGAATACCTTTCTTTTGAGCTCTTGATCGACCCCATCCGCAACCGCATCAGCTTCGTTTGCAGTCGCCACTGCAAGCTAAGCCGATGCGGTTCAAGATAGGGTCGACTAATTCACGGCAGCCGAGGGGTTTTCGTGCGTTCTAGCGCAAGAAACTTACGGGATATATTCGTATTAATATTATGAATATATCCCGTAAGTTTCAGGTCATACCTTGAAGCATGCTTCAAACAGTCGCATATTGGCATGAGGCGTTTTGGGTTCGGGTTTCGATTTATCCAAAACTGCCTTGCAGAATTGGAGTTGTCGTGCACCCCAACTCACGAAACCTGGCAGATATATTCATAACAATATTATGAATATATCCCGTCAGTTTCAGGTCATACCTTGAAGCATACTTCAAACAGTCGCATATTGGCATGCGGCGTTTTGGGTTTGGGTTTTGATTTACCCAAACCCAAAACTGCCTTGCAGAATTGGAGTTGTCGTGCACTCTAACTCACGAAACCTGTCAGATATATTCATAACAATGTTTTGAATATATCCTGGAAGTTTCAGGTCATACCTTGGAGCATACTTCAAACAGTCGCATATTGGCATGAGGCGTTTTGGGTTTTGATTTACCCAAACCCAAAACTGCCTTGCAGAATTGGAGTTATCGTGCACTCCAACTCACGAAACCTGGCAGATATATTCATAACAATATTATGAATATATCCTGGAAGTTTCAGGTCATACCTTGGAGCATACTTCAAACAGTCGCATATTGGCATGAGGCGTTTTGGGTTTTGATTTACCCAAACCCAAAACTGCCTTGCAGAATTGGAGTTGTCGTGCACTCTAACTCACGAAACCTGGCAGATATATTCATAACAATATTATGAATATATCCCGGACGTTGCAGGGCCTGCCGTTAAGTATGCTTCAAACAGTCGCATCTTGACAAGAGGCGTTTTGGGTTTAGATTTATCCTCTTGTCAAGATGTGACCGTTTCGAGCGTACTCAACGGCATGCCCTGAAACTTACGGGATATATTCATAATATTGATACGAATATATCCCGTAAGTTTCTTGCGCTAAACCGCACGAAAACCCCTCAGCTGCAATAAATTAGTCGACCCTATCTTGAACCGCATCGACTTAGCTTGCAGTCGCGACTGCAAACGAAGCTGATGCGGTTGCGGATGGGGTCGATCAAGAGCTCAAAAGAAAGGTATTCGCCTTGTGAGTACATTTATATTCGTTACGAACGTTGGGAAAAATTGCACTTCATGTAATGTGATTAAAATCACAAGCGGGTGTGCCTGCAGTAGCGCAACAAAGTATCTAGGTTATCGGCGAGCAGCCGATAACCTAGATTTCCATACTTAATAAGTAACAAACGGCACTCCCCTCGACTGCAATATTTTACCGCTGCGATATTTCCTCTGTTCTTCAGAGCAATTCCGCCCCGTTTCGTGACGTGGCAGTCGTCGTCTGCGAACTGCACTGTGTACACAGCGAAGAAACTTGAATTAAATCTGTGAAATCTCCACCATGGAATTTCTTTTAATCGTCGGTTATCAGCGACGCGCCATTTGGCAGAGCCCAAATAAAATGTCGTTTTTCGACAGTGGCTCAGAATAGCGTGTGGCGAAGGAATCCTTCGACGAGCGCGCCGCCAAGCTCGTCATCAAGAAGGTGTACGACGACAAACATGGACGTTTTGATGGTACGGAGTCGAACGTCGGCTCCGTTTTCGCCCGTCTGGTACTGGCATTACGGGACATTTTCGTCACTAAGGAGTCCGCGTTTGCCTCTTTGTTCGACCTGGAGGATGCCACCCTGCCCGTGCGCGCTGAGGCGAACAAGCTTTTATTTTCGACGCTGGAGTTCATCGTTGCTCCGGTGTCACCCGCAGCAGACTGGATGGAGTCTTCGGCGGAGGCACACCCGTTCGATGGGAAGCGGGTGTTGCTAGAGATCGCCAGAATGCTTTTGGATTCCGGCGGGCCCTTCCAGGGCACCGCGGACCTTCTGGCCATCAAGATCAACCAGTTCGACCCGTCGCGAGCAATCGCCGCCTTCAACGCCGCTCTCCGGTCCGCCCGACGGAAGAGCACACTCGACGACATGGAGGTCAAGTCCCTCTTCATCAAGTCCCTCGACCCGGTCTTCTATGCTCCGGTCGTCAACCGCCTCCTGTTGCACGACCAACGTGCGGCGGAGTCCCTTGCCACCATTCAGCAATGGACCCGTGAGTGCCACGCGCAACACGGGACGGATCCGCACGTCCCGCCTGCTACGCGCACGTTCTCCGCCCTCACCCTGGCTGGGCAGAGCGACGACGAGGATTACAAGACCGTCTTCGGCGAGCTCCGCGACCAGCTCTACGACATGAAGAAGGAGATCAAGGCCCTCAACAACCGTCTCGACGACACGAAGGGCTACACGCCCCGCAACGACAAGAAGAACGCCATCGGACGCGGTGGACATGGTGACGGCGTCCGCTTCGCGGCGAAGCCCCTTCCCGAGCACGGCAACTTCCCGCAGAGCTTCCGTGGGAAGTCTTCGGGTAAGGTGGCTTTCCACAAGCCCACCGGTACGTTCGTTCCGTTGTGCCGGCACCCGGCATGCTCCGCTACGGCGGAGAAGCATTGGCATCGGGACTGCCCGAACGGCGGGCCACGCGGACATGTTGGGGCACACGGTTTCAGCATTGCGGACAGCGAGAACGACATGCTCGCCGTGTTGTTCCAGAACGCCGTGGACGACGACGACGCCGCCCGTTTCGACGCCGTCTGCTGCATTGCAGACGGCAAACCGGATCTCTACGACACCGCCTCCGCGTTCTCCTTCGCTGTCGCCGAGGAGCGGGTGCCCGACACCATCGACGAGTACCTGGGGTACCGCCAGCCCGCTGACACCCGCCTCGGGGTTTGCGCGGTTGGTGGTGCTACGAACATCCACAACTTCAAGATTCACGACGAGGTCCATGCCGACGCTCTGGACGTGCCGCCACCGCGGGCGCCGCCCTCCGCTCCGCAGTCGGTGGTGTCAGACGAGGGGATGTACCCCGTCAGCGCGCTACACGCGCACGAGCCACACGCGGCCTTCATGGGCAAGTTCGCGTTCAACTTGGACATCGCGGGACCGGAACCGACCCTTGCCATGCACCACATGGGCCCCGTCGCGCCCGTGGACTCCGTCTCCGTAACGACGGACGACTCCGAGGATGATGGCGAGTGTCTTCCGCCACCGAGACAGGCCTTGGGATGCGGCAGACCGCCAATGGGTTTCGGATTCTCTGCCCTCACGTCTCTCGCGGTCTGCCTGATGTTTGTTATTTGTGCAACTGCCGCGCCTTCGCGTGATTGCTCCGCGCCAACATCTTCGGCAACAGGGCGCATCGGCGACGAGGTCGGTGGTGCTGGTGTGCTGACGCCCACAGCCATCCCGCCGGACCTCTACTGGCAGCCGGAGGGCTGGTACCACAGCTGGTACCGTGCTGCGTACGGGTACGGGTGGACGTGGCTCCCAGGCCCCCCGCGACCACCTGAGGCAGCTCCGATTGTTGATGCACCACCCTCGCCGGGTGGTGCTCCGCCATCGCCGGACTACGAGCCACCCGCCTGGGGCGGTGGGACAGGTGATGCACTTTCTTCTTCAATTCAACACCGGGCCGAACCGAGTGCGCCCGGTGCAACTGCCTGCGACGACATCGGCACGTCTTCAATTCTCTCAATTTGCTCTACGCATGATTTGACCAACAGTGGCACCGGCTCTCCTGGGCGCTGTGACAGTGGCACCGGCTCTCCCGGGCACTTTCGAGGTGGCTAGAGTTACCGAGATTGAGATTAGCCTGCCTCCAGAGTTTAATGCTGTTGGTTCAGGTTGCCCCAAGATGGGCTCAATTTAGGGTTTTAACTGTATCCGTATTCTGCAGTATGCCTCACTAGCTGCTAGTTTCGGAGTTACCCTGCCAGAAAGGACAGGTTCTCCTGTAGGATGCTTATTTCCACCGAAGCTGAGTAGGTGTTTGTTTCAGTTCCGTGACCACCTAGTTTGCCAGTCACCACCCTAACCCACGTTCGACGACCATGGCCCATCCAGTGGGGATGAGCAAATCAAATCAGCATGCTGAAATGGATGGATTTCTCGAGAAACGTGCCTGTCTTCGACATCATCCTTGGGTATACGCTGGAGCCGTCGGGCTTCGTCGGTGGGTTTGCCCGGACTTCTGAAGATTTACTTGAAGTATCGTTGGCAAGACTTCTTCCCGACATCCTTGTCGAGTATCCGGAATTCGTCGCGCCCGACTTGGACACTGGGAAATTCCATCCACATGGCTACACCAGCCAATGCAAAACTTTGCTCCTGCAAGGTGAAAGGTATCACCTGGTCCGTATGTGGGCACTTTCGCCATGTTTCCGGGTCCAGAAATGTGGGAGCGTCCAACTGAGGCTGTGTCGCTCGCCTCCCACGCCCATGGCGGCGGCGGGCACGCTGCCGGACATTCCTATCAGTCAGAAGAACACATAGGCATCGGTAAGTGTGTAGTAAGTTAAGGTCCGCACGGATGGACGTGATGCGGATAACGTACGGAGTACGTACGGAACCCGAATTTAACTGCGTCCGTACGGATGGAATACGTAAAGTTTACGCACTCAATATGTTCGAACCGCGCGTACCAACAAAATGACGAGAGTCAAAACATGACGGTGCGGCTAGCGCACCTATTGTACTCGTCCAGCTTTGTCCGGAACTGCAGGCACAGACGATCGTACCACGGGAACTCGCTGCGAAGCCACACTTGGATTTTCTCTTCATCGTCTGCACCCGACGAAACAATAACATATCAAATTGTGCTGTGAGAAATGTCCGCGGACCACGTACGGAACACGGTTACCATACGTCGGGACATATAAAAACACACGTACCGCCTCCTCGGGATGCGCAGAGCTTTGATCCAGATCTCCAACTGCCGCCTGGCAGTGCCGAGGCTAGAGCCACCGCTCTGGTGGATGGATTATACAGGTTCTCACCTGTCGCCTGGCTATGCCGAGGCTAGAGCCACCGCTCTGGTGGATGGATTATACA
>LGRX02032878.1:0-42624 GCA_001247695.2 Cymbomonas tetramitiformis
TGGACGAGTTTGCACGAGCAGTGGGAAATACGACATACGAATTCCGCACTTGCTTCGTCCACACGGGTGGACGATGCTAATCGTACCCACGGACGATGTACAGTCCTTACGTCCATGCGGTGTACACAGTCACGGATTGAAATTTCGGAGTAAACTCACCCAGTATACCATGTACCTCCGCTCGGGGGTCTTTGTCCAACATGCCTTCTTTCCACCACGTACGCGCTAGCATGGCTAACTCCGGCGTCAGGAAGAATACGGTGAACAGCGTTTCGAGCGGCCACCATCGAAAAATACAGCGAGCTCGACCTAGAATGTATACCCCCTTCACCGTCTTTCCGTCCTCGTATCTCGGTTCCAGGCATTTCGGACACTTGTCGCGGTTGGCGTGCTCGTCCTGAAAGAATTCGGAGCTCTCGGGGGCAAACGTCCACTTCGTTGTATCCCTTGAACATCTCCTTCCACTTCTGCAATACTTGTGCATAGGTAGATGGAACCTCTGCGATGTGAGTATGTGCACTATCGGCTACTTTGTCGACGTAGTGAACACGCAGAATGTTCAGAATCGCATCGAAGTAGGCCTGCGAGCTGTTGTGGTGGTTGTGGGAGACGAGAAGATCCAACACGAAATTGTTCGCCACAACGTCAGCGGACGCTTGGACGTTTTCTAGACTTTCCTGCGCACACAAACACACACACACACACACATCCTCAAAGAAGGCATGAATGTGATGAATGCTGATGAATTGCTGACTTAGCCGATAAGGAAGACCTACCTCTGCGCTTGGGTCCTCTTGAGGTCCCAAGAAGAGCCGATTGATTTTTTTGATCGTCGCATCTGCTGCCTCGTGGATGGCAACATCTTCTGGGAATTCCTCCTCCTCACTATGTTCATCTTGTTGTCGCTCTGGTGACGGCGATCGATCACCATAAAGTCCATTGGCACGCACGTGCCGGAGAGTTTGCTTACTGGATAACCACCTTTCACCATTGCATTGAACGCAGGGACAAAATGGCATCTTTGGTCGTCCGTGCGTCGTACGTACGGCGTTCGTACGCTAGGCTTAGGTTTCCAGCGTATGGACAACGGTGTTCATACGTTCCATGTCACATCTGCGCGAATGCACCGACACTTACGTCAAGGTTGTAAACTCGTGGTCCACACGTTAGATTAAGGATGGACGCTATGTGTTGTCCGTGTGGATTCCGCAAGCATTCTAGTCCATGAGAGCGGTTGTCCACACGCGTGGAAACGTCAGTTAGCTGTCCATGTGGGGTTCGTACGAATTTTCGTATGAATAAGCACATTTCCACACGTGGGCATGTCCCATGGACGGTCTGTCCATATGGTTGGAAAAATCAGCACATTTTGAACAGTCCGCATGGATGGATAGGAAAAGCACACGCTGAATTACGAGTTTTCGTACGACTTTATAGTGTTTGTACGCTTTTTGTTGAAAAATGTCCACACGCGTGGAAACGTCAGTTAGCAGTCCATACGCTGTCCATCCGAGTTAGCCTTGACTGTCCGTATGATTCATGTCCCATGGACGGCCTTTTTCAGACCGTTCATATGACATGAAACTGGACCTCATGGAAAATAAAAACATACAAACCGTATGGACAGCGTACGGACAGCACATTTTACCACACGGTGGACACTTGGGTAGAAATACTTAGCGAAAAAATGGCAAAAAAAAAAATCCCTTAAAAAGGCCGATGGAGGGCTAAAATCGGAGCGGGGGGACAAAAAAAAAAATTAAGCGGGAGGGGGGTTAGACGCCCTCTCGCTGCTTGCGATTTACCCCAGAACAGGCACTCAGTGGGATTGTTTCCCAGCGGACAGTGCAATCGACGGTCCAGATGAACCCCCCAGTCTTAATCGGACGGTCTCCATGAGTTACCGAAACTTAAAATGGCATGGAGGCGTGGGTGGGCACCCACGACGCCCCTTGTGGACTAGCGGCGTCGTCGGCGGCAATCGCCTCATATCGCTAGACCACAAGGGGTATCGTGGATGCCCATGCCTCCAAGGGGATTCGAACCCCTCACCCTCGCGTGTAACGCGTTCGGCTTACCAACATTTGACCACTCGGCCAAGCACCCACGATGATGGAAACCCGCTGCACGGCAAAACTTATATTCATAAAACCGCGTTTCCCTACAGAGAGGACTCTGATACCAATTTGAAAAAGAAAAAAGAAATTGAGACATGCATGTTCAAAATCGCCCATGGACGACGCTGTCTCATACACCAGCTCAACGGTCATACGTTCGGACGCCCGTACTGTACGGATGAACGCCACGAAGGCAGCGCTGTCCACGCCCGTGAAGACCGTTTTCATGCCATCGCCGCCAAAAGTAAGCCAAATACAAACGCCCACAGTCCTCCAGCAAACGAACCTCCTCGCTTTTTTGTTTCGTAAGTTCCCAACATGACCAGATTGCGAGTTCAGCCCGGAAGACAACGCACACAGAAACCAAAATCACCACCCCCCGCCCCCACTTCCACGACACCGACCCGTCGCCAAACCAACTTGGTCGAGGCGACCGGGTCAAACTCCGCGATGCAGCAAATGATGCAGCAAATGCAGAGCATGCAGCAGCAAATGCTGATGTTTGCAGGGGCTGCCGGGGCGGGGGGTGCAGCCAAACCTGCAGAGGCTGCGCAGGCCGCAAATACAGAGCGGTTGGTGTTGGACCCGGGCGCCCAAGTTTTAAACGACATGAAGGAAGACGCCCGGGAGATAATCGACGACTGGCATGGAACAGGCAAGCTGCCCCCTGGGACGGTCGCCGTCATCGGGGTGGCCGTGCACAACAAGATATCCAAGCATATCCAGTCCCGACACCCGCAGGTGCCCCTGCGCATGGTCAAAACATACGTCACCAACCGGTTGAGTTATTTAAAAAATAACTCGGATGGGCCCGGTCGCTGGAAATTTAAGGTCACCCAGGACTTCCCCGACGGGTTTCACATCCGGTACAAGGGTCCAGCGGCCGGGTACAAGGTGTACGGGCACAGGGATATGCCGACCCCGGAGGAGACAGATGCGTGCCTGCAGGTGGCTCTGGCAGTGGCTGCTGGGAACCCACTCACCGAAGGCAAGCACTTTGAGATCTTCAAAGCGCTTGGTGCCCAAGCCCCTGAAGCCCCTGAAAAGAAACCGAAGGTAACTTTTGTGCTCTTCCGCCTGTAAACTGCGGTGTCCACTCGCTGTCCAACGGTGTCCAGGCGCGTGGTTATGTGAACCCTTTTTCAACTTGTGCCGCTTGATTGTTTCCACGCTTATGAACCACGTAGTTTGCACGTTGTCCACAGGGGTGTACGTTTTGGCTAGTGAGCGCCAGTTCTTAACTGTTTTTCTTATATGTTTCCACGCGTGTGTCGCCCGTACGAACGACTTAGTCCATACGTCGTCCCCACGGTGTCCAGGTGGAAGCGCCCCAACAGACGGTCTCCGAAGGGTCGGCGCCGCAGGCAGACGAGCACTCCCCCAACCTGGAGGGCCCTTTGGCTGTCGGGGACCAGGTTGACGTGTTTGCCACCCCCCAGGCGGACGTGGGTCGTATCGGTGACGGTTACGACACCGGCAAGGCCACCAAAACTGGCCTTTCCAACCTCGTCATCGGTCGGGCAACCGTCGCCGCCATCGGGCCGGGGAAATCCTTAAACGAGAAGCCGATGCTTTTGCCCAGGGATACCTACGAGCTGTACGTGGAGTTTGTGGTGCACCTCCCAGAGAAGGGGGACGTTTACCCCGTGGAGAGGATGTTATCCCACCACATGTCCATGGTGGATGAGCTCGTGAGTGCCGAGCAACTCCGCACCGGGACGGCTAATAAAACGATGGAGATGCTGGAGCACAACCTCCAGTCAGTTATAGTAAGAAAAAATGTTATCTGGCAAGTCCTCCCTCCCTCCCTGCCTTCCCCTGCAACGTTCACATTTTTACCTTTTGCACTTACGCGAACGTCCATGTGTACATGTGTGCGTGGTGTTGTTTCGCTGTCCATACGCGTGGACACCATTTATTGTGCCGTCCATACGGGTGGAAGGCGGTGTACATATGTAAGGACGCCGTCTAACAAGTGGTTTATGTACGCAGGATACACAAGGCCTACTTGAGGCACGCCAACACGGACAAGCTGTATCCCGAGAGGATGACAGGGAGAAAACTGGCCGGCCTGAAGTTGGAGCCTGCTGAGGTATCGGAACGGGACCGTGGATATCCCCCCGTCACGGTGTGTTTGCTTGTATTGTTCTAGTTGCATTTAGCTTGTCATTTGTTGTCTTTGCTCTTAATGCACTTACTTAGGTTGCATTCACTTGCAGTGTCATACGAGAGGAACGAGCCGTCACTGGTTTCAGGACGTGCGGGGGTGTCAGAAGGAAGAGATGCACGATGCGGATGTTGAGGAGGAAAAGGGTAACGCGGACGATGATGAGGATGATGATGATGGGACGGTTGTTGAGGCTGTCGAGGATGAGGCTGTCGCTGCTAGTGAAGAAGAGGAAGGAGAGGCTGTGGACGATGAGGAGGCGTCCGAGGAGGAGAAGAAGGAGGAGGAGGAGGAGGAGGAGAAGAAGGAGGGGGGCGGTTCCAAGAACGAGGCTGCCAAAAAGTCACCTCTTAGATTTAAAAAGAAAAAGAATGCACTTGCACCTGCCAAAGAAGACCAGAGGCCAGGAAAGAAGCCGAGAAGCTAGGCTAGAATAGCACAATATTTTGTAAACATTTTGTATATACGTGTACCATTCGTGAATGTCCTGCAGTGTCCTGCTCTGTCGTGCTGACAAATCTTACGTCTTTCCATACGGTGTTCACACGTACGGACGTCTTGTTCATACGTGTGGATGGGATCGTCCATACGCATGGATAAGTATTATCACAAGCTATCCACACGTACGGACACCGATGTCCATACGCGTGGATATGTAAAATATACTAAGTAAATAAGTTTCCATCCGCACGGACAGCGACGTTCATCCGGATAAGGACGTCGTCCACACGTACGGACGCACGTGTCCATACGTCTGGACTATCTATATTCGACTGTCCACTTGGTGTCCTTGCGGTATCCGCACGTGCGGTTACGATGTCCATGCGTCGTCCATACGCTTTCTTTATGGGCGTCCATATGCCCTCCGCACGCGCGTTTACGATGTCCATGCGTCGTCCATATGCTGTCCTTACGGTATTACATACGGTGTCCGCATGTGCGATTATGATGTCCATACGCTGTCCTTACGGCTATCCATACGTTGTCCGCACGTCTGGTTATGATGTCCATGCGACGTACATACGTTGTCCTTATGGGAGTCCATATGCCGTCCGCGCGCACGTTTACGATGTCCATACGCCGTCCATACGCCGTCCTTGCGGGATTATATACGGTGTCCGCACGTGCGATTACGATTTTCATGCGCTGTCCATACGATGTCCTTACGGTTGTCCATACGTTGTCCGCACGTCCGGTTACGGTGTCCATACGCTATCCATACGGGTTTCCATACGGTGTCCCTGCGCTGTCGTGCGGGTGATTAGTGCCTCTGTCCACGCGTATGGACACCATGTGGACATGTTTTCTGTCCATACGGTGTCCATATGGTGGTCCATACGGTGTCCATATGAAATCCTTACGATGTCCATGGGACATTTTCATATGGACACCACAATTACGCGTCGTCCGTATGGTTCTTACATATTCATCAAGGTTTCGCCAGAAATCTGCTCAGACCGTCCATACGGTTGTCCATATGAGTCCTTACGATATCCATACGCTGTCCATATGCAAATCCACACGGATGAATGGGCCAATAATTTGTAGGGGGGTGCGGTGCCTGACCAGCGCATGCAGGTAATTGAAAATTGGACGTTGCAGGCGCCATACACCTACGCTGACCTGGTCCTGATGTTGCAGAACAGTGGCTGTGAAATCAGCGAGCCATTTGATTTTAACCAGACTCATACCCCGGAGATGGAAGAAGTGCTTAAAGGTTCTGCAGCCTGCACGGACGCCACCGACCCTTCGACCTGGGAGCCCAAAAGCGATAAGGAGCCGGAGCCGCAACGATGGGGGTTTCTTCTGTCCTTCAAGCTGAAGAACAAAAGGCTGCAACCCGAGTTGGCGTTCGTTTCGACGGTGAAGACCATGTTGTACGAGATGCCAAAGGACTGTCCTTACGCGGACGCCATCCTTATATTGCATCCCCGACACGAATGCGAAGTTTTGGGTACTGTTCAAGAGGCACTATTTTTTTGTATCGAAAAGTTCCAGGAGGTGGAGGGTATTACGAGGATTGCACTGCCAGCAGGCAAAGGTCCTATAGATAAGCTGAAAACCACGATAGCAGCCGACCCGAAGACCAGCCCGAAATATCTCGACGCGCGTCTTTCCGAGGAAATGGGGAACAGCGGGGTGATTGTCAGTTATCAGAAGTTTGTTCCTGATCAGCAGGTAAACAAGATACTGAACAAGAGCGGCATACTGGAGGGAAAGTCGATCATCCCAGCCTTCAAGGCTTCTATCAAGTGCGAGCGGTACCTGGAGTTCCGGTTTGAAGTGGTGCAAGGGATGAGGGTGTCCACCACCATGCACAAGGAGTTTCGAGGTGTCCACAGGTTCGTTTGCCTGACCATGAACCTGTCACTGACCCAACTTCATTTGTAACACATTCGTTTGTAGTACATAGTCAAGATATATGAATAAGGAGGTTGTTGGTGCCCACGCACAGGTTCGTTTGCCTGACATGGGTTGGCCAGTGGCACGCCACTTACATGGCGATAAACGGCAATGACCCCAAGCCGGGCGACGTTACTTGCACGATGTTCCAGGCTCCCGCTGTGTATGAGCGGAAGCTGGAGATGAAGCGAAAGGAGAAGTATGCCTAAGGCTGCGAAATTACCGGTAATTTGAAAATGGGGTGTGGTAATACCGGGTAATTTACCGGTAATACTTTCAGTGGTATTACCAACATTTTACCGCCTGCACAAAATGACCCAACTTTCGCATTAGGGCTCCGAATTCATTTTCTAAAGTTCGTGTGGGTTTGTATCGGCCATTAGAATTGTGTCGGCACATAATATTGCTATTGCGATGATGAAGGTGCACACACCATACTATTGCTTTTTTCCAGAAGTACAGACAGTATCCCAAATCCGAGTTCTTCATGGTGCGGTTTATGGATCGGGTCCCTGCGAGGTAGCATGATCGGAAACCAATTTTGACTATGCCCATTCCGATATCGACACGATATTTCATAGGATAGCGGTATGCAGGGCGCCTCAACATGTGTAAAGGCTCCACCAGGGACCTCTGTTGCCGGCGTGAGCATATTCTGGCACGCTATATGGCATGTAGCACGGCTAGGTGGACGGCCTTGCACTATAAATTGCATAATCGATGAAAATGGCATTTAGAAGTCGCAAGAAGTTTCAGGAAGTACTTAGTTGTTAAAAGAAATCATTCAAAGGCAATATTTAACATTTTTGATCACCGCGGTGGCCACCAGGCTGCTAACGGGGCGCAGAAGGGCTGCGGTACAGAAATTGCATATCTTGCGGGCGCGTGAGATATGTGAGTGATACGGGGAAGTTACTAGAGTTGGTGAGAATTATTTGGAGGTCATCCCTAGGCAGTGTGAAGCGGAATTTCACATCGGGCCATATTCACGGGGTGCTGGGGAGCTAATTTCGTCTGTAAAATGACTGCAAAACAGAAAAAACATGTCTCGTGGGCGCGTGAGATATGCAAATGATACGGTGAAGTTATTACAACTATTACAACTATTAGAAGTTACCCATGACTCCTGCAACTGCAAATAATATGCGTATCATTAGGGCAAAGTAAAAGTATGTTGTAGTCAGTTTACAGACGAAATTAGCCCCCCAACGCCCCGTGAATGTGACCCGATGTGAAATATCATTTCTCGATGCCTAGTAATAACTTCTAGATACTTCTCACAACTTGTAATAACTTCACCGTATCATTTGCATATCTCACGCGCCCACGAGACATGCATTTTCTGTTTTGCAGTCAGCTTACAGACGAAATTAGCTCCCCAACGCCCCGCGAATGTGACCCGATGTGAAATATCACTTCTCGATGCCTAATAATAACTTCTAGATACTTCTCACAACTTCTAATAACTTCACCGTATCATTTGCATATCTCACGCGCCCACGAGACATGCATTTTCTGTTTTGCAGTCAGTTTACAGACGAAATTAGCTCCCCAACGCCCCGCGAATGTGACCCGATGTGAAATATCACTTCTCGATGCCTAGTAATAACTTCTAGATACTTCTCACAACTTCTAATAACTTCCCCGTATCATTTGCACATCTCACGCGCCCGCAAGATATGCAATTTCTGCTTTGCAGCCATTTTACAGACGAAATTAGCTCCCCAGCACCCCGTGAATATGTCCCGATGTGAAATTTTGCTTCTCATTGCCTACGGATGACCTCTAAATACTTCTCACAACGTCTAATAACTTCCCCGTATCATTTGCATATCTCACGCGCCCGCAAGATATGCAATTTCTGCTTTGCAGCCATTTTACAGACGAAATTAGCTCCCCAGCACCCCGTGAATATGTCCCGATGTGAAATTTTGCTTCTCATTGCCTACGGATGACTTCTAGATACTTCTCACAACTTCTAATAACTTCCCCGTATCATTTGCATATCTCACGCGCCCGCAAGATATGCAATGTATGTACGGCAGCCCGTCCGCGACCTGTAAGCAGCCCTGTGGCCACTACAATTATCAAAAATATAAAATATTGCCTCTAGATGATTTCTTTTAACCACTAAGTACTTCTTGAAACTTCTTGCGACTTCTAAATGTCATTTTCATCGATTATGCAATCCGGGCCCACCTAGCCGTGCCACATGCCATATGCTCATATATGCAACACAATCACATATGCAGATGTTATTATTTATGTAGCTACTATCATATATATATATATATATACATGCAGCTGTTAAAATAGCCGCGGTTTCTTCGAAAAATCAGATTGCACTTAAAACTGACCGCATGCCTACGTTCGATAGCTTGAAATTGGGATAATTGACACAATGGGAACTAGTAATTTACCAGGTAACCCCTGGTAATTGGTAAATTACCAATGCGGTAATTGGTAATTTACCGGTAAAATCTTAAGTATGGAGGGTAATTCAGAAACGGGGGTCGGTAATACCAGGTAATTTACCGGTAATTACCGCACCGGTAATTTACCAAAAAAATTACCCCGCAGCCTTAAGTATGCCGGCGACTACCCGCACGTGCGAATAACAAAGAAGAGTGGCTCGAAGGCTTCTCTGACAGGCGTCGTCACGCGCCTGGTGGAAGACAGGAAAGATGGGCAGATAACCAAACCTGAAATTGAGAAGGAGAACGAGCACTACAGGTTGTTCAATAAGGTCCTGGGGATGTTCTGGAAGAAGATCGAGGAAGCAGAGAAGCTGGGCAAAGAGGCTGGTGGGAAGTTTGAGGCTAGGAAGTGGTGCTTGGCGGGCAGCGTTTTCAATAAAAACGCCCCCGCGCGAGTAGTGGGGAAGATCATCTTAGGCAACAAGGGCCAAACCGCCGTGTATGAGGATTTCCCGACTGGAAGCTCGCGGAAGGCGCCTTCCACCCTGAAGACCACGACCCCTATCCCAGGCGGGAAGGGCAAAGCCCCGGTAGTGCGTGTACCTATGGATCTTGCCGAAGAGGATGACAGCAGCGACGAAGACATGGGCGACGTCGGACGGCGAGGGGGGAAGAAGCAGCCTCCGCCGGAAGCAGTTGCCATGCATGTGGCTAAGCAGGTGAGTACGGAGTTTTGCTTGAGTTACAATCGTCTGTTTTTTTTGTTACAGCTTGGTACGTACTGACCGATGTTTTGTTACGCATGGACGGACCTCCGCAGAACGTGAAAGAGGGGGAGTTGAGGAGTGCCTTGCTCGCGGTGTCGGTGAACGACGAGACGCGGAGGCTGCAGAGCGTCGGTGACAAGCGGAAACGTGAAGAAAGCGAGCGGGACCTTAATGAGCTGAAGAAGGCCAAGGAAGGAGTGGAGGCCGAGAAGAAGAAGGCGGATGAGACACTGGCGAGCCTTCGAGAAGAGATGCAGAAGAAGGTGGAGGATGAACGTCTGCGTGGGGAAAAACAGCTGGCTTCGGCCCTGTCTGCCGAGCGAGACGAAAGCCGTAAGACAGTGGAGCTCCTTACGACGAAGCACGCTGAAGCCCTGCAGATGCAGATGGCCGAGGGGAAGCAACGGGAGGAGACTCGTGCCAAGGAGCACCAGACAACATTGGGTTCATTCTGGTCAGGGCAGCAGGTCTTGCTGGAGGAGAACACGAAGGCGCAACAGGCTTTGCTGGAGGAGAACACGAAGGCGCTTACTTCTCGGGACTCGCTTTTGAAGGAGGCACAGGAGTCTTTCCAAAGGACCTCTGCCGAGACTGCGAAAATGGCCCACGAGGCCCAGGCGAAGATGCTCGAAAATAATGCACTGGCCCAACAGAGGATGCTAGAGAAGAACGCGGACACCTTGAAGGAGATTAACAATCACCACGCCTCGGAGGCTGCAGCGATGAGGGAGATCCTGAAGACAGCCGTGCAGGTAGGAGCTAGTTGTTACGTTCAAGTTGTTTGTGTTTATTGTGGAGGAGGGAACTCTGGCTTGAGGTCCAGATTGAAAGACACGGAACTTGTAACTGGTGTGGGGGGGGGCGGTTGGTACGTCACCGGTAACAGGCAGTAACAGCAGCAGGCCCGTTCGCCCAAATGTTCCAACTGGGCGGAGGAGGCTTTTACCCGGGAGCGCCAGCGCTCGGCGCAGTAGGAGGGTCACCTGCTTTAACGACGCCAACGGGCTCCAAAGGCCCGGGAGCCTCTCCTCCATCACGACCGGCGATGTTCGCTTCTCCACCACGACCAGGTCCGCAGTGGCCAGGTCAGTTCGACCTCACCCCGGCGGCGAAAGCTGACGCTGAGAAGATAGGAGAAAGCCTCTGGACGGACTTGAAGTGCGAGGACACGGACAAGAAACGGTCGGCGATCGCACAGTACAACGGGTACAAGGAGGTCGCCCAGCACCTGGAAGTGTCTGAACAAGTTCTGCGCGCCAAGGTGATTGTGCAAACGTTTGACCTGTACATGTCTGTTAGCAAATAGGTAGGTATGCTTAATAAGCCAGCCAGCAAACGAACTGAGAGATCGCACCTGCACTGCCATCGTATGCACCGGCCTGTACAATGAATAATACCGCGCCCGCAAGAAAACCCCTAACCCTGGGTGCTTTGACTGTTCAAATAAAGACTGTATATTTTCATAGCACCAACGTCTTATCTGGTAGCATTCTTCGTGCCTTTTGTCGGTTTTTGTTGTTTTTTTTGTGCTACGCACACAGTTACAGTCTCGTGCAGACCTACACCCCCTAGATTTAAGGTTGGTGCCACCGCTTTTAACATTAAAGCCTCCCATTCTCGGGGTGTATGTAAGATATGAACAAAAGTTTCTTCAGACTCAGTTTGTTTGGAATGACTTTGACGTATCAAATATGAAAACATCGTCATTATCACCACTTTCAACAAATGGCGCTTGAGCACCACCCGAATCACGGTGACAAATCGCCTGGAAACCCCAAATTTCGGGCTATACTCTAAAATTTCAAATTTTGAATAACGTGTCATTATCTACTCTCCAAATGCTATCTAGTCATATAAAAAAAACCTCGTTATCATAACTTCCGCCGATTGACACCTGAGCACCGCCCGAAACGGGGCGAAAAATCGCCTGGAAACCCCAAATTTCGAGCTATACCCTAAAATTTCAAATTTTGAAATAACGTATCATTATCTACTCTCCAAATGCTATCTAGTCATATAAAAAAAACCTCGTTATCATAACTTCCGCCGATTGACACCTGAGCACCGCCCGAAACGGGGCGAAAAATCGCCTGGAAACCCCAAATTTCGGGCTATACCCTAAAATTTCAAATTTTGAAATAACGTGTCATTATCTACTCTCCAATTGCTATCTAGTCATATAAAAAAAACCTCGTTATCATAACTTTTTAAAAAATGAGAATATAATGAGACACCCGCGTGTCTCATTTTTGCGATATGGTCGTTAAATGGTGTCTAAAAAATTCAATTGACAACAACTCAACCTTTTGGTATGATGTAGAGCTGATGATCTTTGTTGCACTTCAATTGTTTATTGTGCACTAATGAAATGCCTCGTGATATATAATCTCACAGAATAGGCATTGCTCAATGGCGATATGATCAGATATGTAATGATCAATGAAGACAAGATGGTTGGTATGGCTCATTCAATAGGCATAATTACCTCAAAGAGATGCCAATACACGGATACATATCAAGACATAAGGGCAATAGGCTTATTGTATAGCCTTCAAGGCAGCTAGCATTCATGCTGCATTGGTCAGCTCAGTGGCTTTGACCTTTCTAGGTGTTGTACTCAGGCCGTGGCCTGCATATTGCATTGAGTAATCTTGACACCTTTAATGATCCAATCAAATGATATGTATGAAATATCAAGAATGGTTGCCCTTTTCAATGATCATCGGTGGCAGAGGCTATAGTGCTTGCACCGTGTCAATATGCAATTCTAGTCTGGATACATGCTAGACCAGATGTATACAATGTCTAGATCTTCAAAATCAAGCTCATATGTATCATGGCTGATGTATGTGTCAACTTCATGGAGTTCTGCATGGTTTGACTGTATTCAGTCAGGCTTACCAAAACAAAAACAATGATGCAACTTATATTGTTTTATTATTTGTCTTTATTATTATTTGGTTTTTAGTTGTATTTCTAGCTTATCATCTTCCCCCCTCAAGGAAGTGTATTGCTAGGCGGTTGTCAAGCGCCGTTTAAATACAACAGAGGCAGTGTCGACATCGGATCCGGTCCGACCTTGCCAAGTTAGCTCGGCATCGTTGCCTTGTAATCGGTGTCGGGGTCGGTGCAGGCCTTCGGCCCGCACTTGTAGGCGGTGCCAAGGCCGGTGCAGGCCTTCGGCCTGCCTTGACAGTGTCGGTGCAGGCCTCCGGCCCGCACTTGTAGGCGGTGCCAAGGCCGGTGCAGGCCTCCGGCCCGCACTTGTAGGCGGTGCCAAGGCCGGTGCAGGCCTCCGGCCTGCCTTGACAATGTCGGTGCAGGCCTTCGGCCCGCACTTGTAGCTAGGCGGTGCCAAGGCCGGTGCAGGCCTCCGGCCTGCCTTGACAGTGTCGGTGCAGGCCTTCGGCCCGCACTTGTAGGCGGTGCCAAGGCCGGTGCAGGCCTTCGGCCTGCCTTGCCAGTGTCGGCGCAGGCCTTCGGCGTGCCTTGCCAGTGTCGCCGCAAGCCCGTTAGAGGCTATCGCATGCATGCCCGTAAGAGGCGTGTGACAGGCCCATGGGAGGCGTGTGATGGCAGGGCCATGCGCCATGGGAGGTTGTCGCTGTCGCAGGCCCGTGAGATGCCGTAGCATACCCATGGGAGGTTGTCGGAGGCCCGTGGGAGGCCGTCGCAGGCCCCGCCGTTAGAGACTGTCGCAGACCCGCGGGAGGCTGTCGTAGGCGTGTGGCGCCGTGGGAGGCCGTCGCAGACCCGTGGGAGGCCGTCGCAGGCCTGTGGAAGGCCATCGCAGGCCCGTGGGAGGCTCGTGGGAGGCTGTTGCAAGCCCGTGGGGGGCTGTCGCAAGCCCGTGGGCGGCCACAGTAAGTCGCGGTCTATAAGAAATGGCACCTACAAGAAACCAGTCGCTAGTTTTCTGTCCAAAAGTTAAGAAACACCGTAAGAAACCACCCGCTAGATTTTCCATGGGAGAGGTCTTGAAAATCCTCCGATTAAGAAAATCTTACGCTAGATTCATCAACCTAATGGGTATATATAGTCCAAACATATAGGGTTCATCAAACATATAGGCTGATTTTGAGCCTATCCTCCAACTACATGCAGCATCCCATGGTATCCAGGGTGTGAGGGGTCCTCCAAAGCATCATCGCAAACTTGGAAACGAATGGCCGGTTGTTTCGTAGAACGTTGCCCAGTCTCAAATTATTTAAACTTACAGAACTCAACTGCTTCAGCTCGAAACTCCTTTCTCTTCTCACTTTGAGGAGCATTCTCAAACCACTGCCCAGGGACGTTTATCACTACTTTTAAAGCTACCTGCTCATCTCCAGGGTACTACTCCTTTATGAACAGGTTTGTGTCGATTGAAGGTTGAGTGAATACTTTCTGATTCCATTTGCTCATACTATTATTCGGCAAAGCGCTGAATCGTGAACTGAATTCGCAGCGAACTCACGGGCTTTTTCACGTTTAGTGAGCGAAAAACTGAGGGGCGGCGCCTGCAACGCTCATACCAGAAGGGTTACGCAAAATAATCAGATAATTGCCATTGAACCGTCAGATTCGGCGCATCTTGATTTTTAAACGGTGTAGAACCCGCCGGTGTCAGTGCAGGCTCTTCGCTAAAACCGATAATCGGTTCGGGATCGGATCAGGTGCTCTGGCTGGATCCGACTATACGGATCGCGGCAGTGCAGGGCTCTTGGCGCAAACCGACGACGGGGTCGGGTTCGGCGCAGCTCGTTTTTCAAACGGTGTAGAACCCGCCGGTGTCAATGCAGGCTCTTCGCTAAAACCGATATTCGGTTCGGGATCGGATCAGGTGCTCTGGCTGGATCCGACTATACGGATCGCTGCAGTGCAGGGCTCTTGGCGCAAACCGACGACGGGGTCGGGTTCGGCGCAGCTCTTTTTACAAACGGTGCAGAACCCGCCGGTGTCAATGCAGGCTCTTCGCTAAAACCGATATTCGGTTCGGGATCGGATCAGGTGCTCTGGCTGGATCCGACTATACGGATCGCTGCAGTGCAGCTTGAAAATTGACGGTGTCGGATCATCTACGGAAATGATCCGACACCGGTTTCGACACTGAACAGAGGTCCGACCTCTATGTGATGACGTGATAGCTTACTATGAAGCTGGATAGCAGTTCTCGGGTTGCAGCCCATTGCACCAAAGGTGCATCGCAGTCTTTGGGATGCAGCCCGAATTCACGTCATCAGCGTGGGTCATATAGTGCCCATGCATGTGTTGTATAAAATACAACACTACCCTCCAGCAGCGAAGTGGTTTGCTATTACCATCATCGTATGCTGTGGGATGTCAATATATGATCAGAGAGCATGGATATATATATATATGTACCATGTTTGTCAATATCGGAGAGACTATGTCTTCTTTAAAATCCTCATGACTATATGTATAATGGTGCTATACTGATGTCAACACCTTTACTCTGAGTGATTTATTGATTTCAGATGTGATGTCGTGGCAAAAAATATATGTCCACGTCATTGGCACGAGTCATGTTGTGTCCATGCATACACGATCTTAGCGCAGGTCACAATACAGTGCCCGAGCATACGCGATTTTAGCGTAGGTCACATTGTGCCTCTGTTTATTACATATGAGAATATATATTACTCATCTTTGTGAGTCTAAACAGCATTGTGCTGATTGCAATGCTTTCTCTGGTGATTTATATATCACAGATTATACCAAATGTGGTGATCAGTCCAGTGCAATATTTTGTCACCGGAATGTACAGGGATTG
Source organism: Cymbomonas tetramitiformis (assembly GCA_001247695.2). Classification (NCBI taxonomy): domain Eukaryota; kingdom Viridiplantae; phylum Chlorophyta; class Pyramimonadophyceae; order Pyramimonadales; family Pyramimonadaceae; genus Cymbomonas; species Cymbomonas tetramitiformis. Next base: position 15,645 of record LGRX02032878.1, read on the forward strand.
TGAATGATTGCAATCCAGCCGGAGGAATAATCTCAACAGCTTATTCTGTACTAATGAATTCATCGGAGTTATACTCATTTCGACGATTCAAAAACCCATGTTAGTGACAACAGCTCATATGAATATATAGGGTTTTTATCAAAATGATTTTATGTGATGTCAACATATTATGAACAATTCACTTGCATCTCAGGACAAAGGAGTTACGCTTGGAAGGTCTTACATGGTGGTCACCAACAGTTATCAGCTGTTATTCGGGTGCCAAATTCTGCCTTCAACACTGGGACTATATCAACCAGTCTTACAGCGATGCACTTGTCCTTCCCACTCTTATATACGGCTATAGTGCCAAAGTGCATCAGGTGGGATATATATATATATACATTATATAACTATCATCTTCTGATCCAGGAAATGCAATTAAGCATGGTATCAGGTTATATGTTATGTATATAGTTCAGCATTCCAAACTTACTCGAGAATGTAAATGCTGAGCAAGAGTCAACTTATAGTCATTAGGATATAGTTTCCCATCCGAGTTTACACTTTATTAGTGATAGTGGATTTAACGTTGTACAGATTTCAACGTTATTTGTGGATGCAGTGATTTTATCAAAAGCAATCTATCAGAAATCACCAGATCGGAATATGAAATGGATATGTGTGAATCCTATCCACCTTCTTCCCCCCTTGAGGAAGTGTGAATACATAGGCAGTCAGTTGTTTATATACCTTATAGCTTATAGCTTATAGCTTGCAGTCCTTATAGGAAGCAGCTTATACAGTTTTAGGGTTGCAGCCCTACAGTCCTTGGGTTGTAGCCCTGCAGTTTTTGGGTTGCTGCCCTACAGTTCTTGGGTTGTTGCCCAGGGTATTATCATGTCTGTGATGATTTAGCATGATATAATAATGCCAAAAAACGAAGTTTTTTGAAATAAATGTGGCATTTTAGGGCATATATAGTTACAGTGGCCCTGTTACTCAATATGGTGATTAGGGTGTTACATGATATCAGTAACCCTAATACAGGTAAAAAATAAGCAGTATAATGTTTTTGCAAAGATTTTTAAGCAAAACTGCATTTAATACCTACATAAATGTAAGGTGGTTTTCAGGAGGTACGTTACACCCCTGTTACACACATTTAATTTTAGGGTTGTTACAGGGCGTTACACATGCTGCATAAATCAGGGATTGTTATTTGATATATGAACATTCATTTCAGCAAAAAAAATCAATCCGAAATTTTCAAAATGTGTTTTACGTACAGCATTTTGAGCGATTTATCGTTACAGCAATAGCGTTACCCCTATATATTCAACACCTAATATTTAGGGTGTCACACAGATATGACATGTGTCATTATGATTTCCTGATACCTCAATAGGTATAAAATCATAATTTTAAATAAAATGGGCACACATTTTTCATTTTGAAATTAAACGTGGAGCATTTTTACCCATTTTACAGCTTTTTCAGCTATCTGAAATATTGCTTTAGTGACATATCTCAGTGTATATATGGAATGTAAGTACAGAATCACTGTAAGGAACTTCACTTTTGCATATGAGAAATTTCATAGCAAATAAGTGAGTTGTGCTGTATATCAACATTTATGGTTGACAGCATTCTGGGTTTTACTGATTTAAACCCATGCACAGCAAATGTACTTTTCTGATTATGTATAGATTAATCAACTTAAGTGGATACACCCACTTTAGTGATATTTCTCAACCTATGATTTGTTTTGAGCATAGGTCTGTGCTCTTAAGATTTATCAAAGTGATATATCTCATTTAGAACAAATCTGGACTTTGCTGGATACAATCACAGCAACTTGACACAGCACATTTATATGTGTGTGGTTGTCCTTAACACTATTGTCAGATATCATGTAATAATACTGATCTGTGTGTTGCATGCAATTGATCTGATCAAGTCTGATTCAACTGTCAATATGCAACGTAGTTGTTGTAGTTGCTCCAGCGATAGTAAAAGGTATGGACAGTGTTCGGCAGTTACCAGCTGCATTATGAACACTGTATAATGCCTTCGGGTCTGGAGATATTCTCCATCCAGCCCTACAGCATGTTATTTTATCCTGTTCCCTTATGTATCGCCATCATTGACACTTTCCACGCACATGTGTTTGGAAGTGGTATCCATATTACCATATACAATATAGTTGATCTATTCACTCTGAGTCAGTGAATCTCAACATGTATAATGAATGCTAGTGTATGTGCAGTGTATAGTACTGCTGATTAGTACTCAGTGTGTGTGTGTGTTTACTTGTACACACTCTGCAGAATATGTTCTGGATATCACAATATCCTAGACAATTTATCATGCAAGACAGTCAGCATACCATGTACTGATTACATCTAACATGATATATATCAAGTTTAGGGATCATTGTAATTCCATGCTAATCTCATTACAAAATGAGTTGCTGATAGATTTTACATGAAGCTCAGGTGAGCATTCCATCCAGTGATCCACCATAGAATGTACATGTGATCTGGAGAGCATCTCGGCTCCACCAGGCATGACAAACTAATTATGGTGTTAAGATCACTTTCAGGCACCCTTTACTACATGGATTCGAATATAGACTAGCATTCACTGCAATATGCTTATGCTCTATGTACTACAGCTGTTATCGTGATCAAGCTGTACAGTATAATAAAGCATGTACAATTCACAATCAATGCAATCATTCAGCATAAGATGTGTGCATGGTATAAAAGTGTATGCACTGCATGTTGATGATTGCTGTAAGTGAAATAAGTGCATGTGTGTGTGTGCTGATTCGCACACACATGTTGTGAACAGATCATTGTGATGCTAATAAGAGTAATGCTGATGATCAAAGTATTTGTGCAGCCATCAGAACACTTTGGAATTTGCTGCAGTATGATAATGATACTTTCACAGCAACGTAGTGGTAATGTATCCAAAGCATAACGATCATGTATACAGTCATTCTGCATGTGATTTCGACGGGCGTATGCATATGTGCTTCTCACTGCATGTAAACACATCAAAATTTGTACGCGCTAAAATCGAGCGTTCTTCGCATGTGACGAAATCATGAAAATCGTATATCGTGCTGACAGGCCATAATCATTGTACGCGCTGACATTGTAAACAGTGCGAAGGAATTATTCGCAAAAATCACTAATATACGTCGCATACGAATGCGAGCGCTGACATGTATACGAATCAAAATTCTGCCGATGACAACTATGTAGTATATCAATCTGGACAATTTTTGATGGTGATTCATACAAGCGCGCGCATGCTGCGATTCACTTCTGTAGAAATATGCGACCATCGCGCATGCTGCATCTGTAAATTAGTGACCATCGCGCATCAACTTGTATGAAGCAATTTAGTGCAATCATGAAAATCGTGATACTGCGCTGATGATTTTCCACGCGAAAACGATTTCGCCGCTGATTTATCGAATCTGCGAACATGCATACATTTGCGAACCATTTATGCGAATACGTTTCATTGCAGCGTCGATGTATGCCCTGCGCACACCTTATCGCGTATGTGTGCGATCAGCTGTTTCCGCGTGTATGCTGCGAGAAATCTCCTCGCGCTATCTCTGCGCTGTTGATATGCGAGTGTATATTATTCGCCCTGCAGATATTCAATATTATGCGAGTGACGAGAAGTGAGATATATAGGCGTAATATATATTCGAACGCGGGTGTGCAGAACAGTCTCGCAGGGGCGGGTGCTCACGGATACTAAGATGATATAAAATACTTAGTCAGGTGTTTTATAGCACACCGTGACACACGTGACAACGGACACTGGTGACACATCGGGCTGAGGGGTGACAGACAGGAGACCCACTGTGCCCCCCCCTTACAGTGGGGTTGGCAAGATTGGGCTCCCCGTGACACCACCTCACCCCGTGGGGTTGAGGTGTCACCAGGCAAAGGGACAGGAGCAGTGCAGGGTCTAGGAGCCAAGCTGGCCCGAGAAGTCCGGCATGTGCCATCCGAAAGTGTCCAAAAGTCTTTTGCTAACTAAATCTAAAGAGTTCAGCTCCCTCGAGAGTCAATCACAAGCTGTGCTAGCATGGAGAAGGGTCCCTGCCGAAATCTTTACTCAATCTCAATCTTGCTTCGCCGCAGAGCCGGATGTAGAGGCACCCTGGAACTGCGGGATCCATGGGACGGTGCGAAAAGCCGGCCAGTCGGTGTCATCGCCGTCCACGGAGGTGTTGGGCATGGGCCCCGGCTCGTCACGATCGAGCAAAGGGCGGAACGGGAATGCAGCCGCGCCATCGTCGCCCTCTCCGGCATCGTCCTCAACCGCCGCATGCTGCAATGATGGTGAACCACGGCTCGCAGGGGGACCAGGGGCCGCGGCAGGAGGCACACCACCGGCGGGCTTAGCCCATGCAGTAACGGTGGGGCGCTTGGGCGCCTTCGGAGCATTGGGCGGCCCCCTGGAAGGCGCATAGGACGCGGCGCATGCGTAGGGGCAAAGCCCCTCTGTGTCGAGATGCCCATCGGTAACACCCCACAGACGGAAGCAGGTGATGCACGGATAGCCGACCCCTTCCCACATCAAGTGAGGGTTGCGGGGGTTCTGGGCCGGCTTCCAATCTCCGACGGGTTTGGTGATGGACTTGGTGCGCATGGTGTTGAATGCAGCACCACCAGGTCCGTCCGCCCGTGCCCTGCCACCACCAGCGCCCGAGGATGCGGGAGTGGCCAGGCGGGAGAGGTGCCCCTCGGTCTGCCAGACTGTGGAAATGCGAAGGGCGAGGGTGGAGAATGTAAACCTCTGGCCAGCGGCGAGCTCACGTAGCACCACCAGATAAAGTGGGGACACGTGCGGAGAGCTCGCCGCTGACCGACTGAGAACGTGTTGGACGTCTTGTACACGTCCAGCGTCGTCGTAGTCGGGATGAAGGCGGTGATGTTTGTCGCCCAGGACGCGGAGAACCGTAAGCTGCGGGGCGGGGTCGGCAGTCTCGTCAATCGTCGTTTCCCGCAGCTTCGTCCAGAAGCGGAAAGTGTCGGGGTCCGTGGAGGCCTCGACGTGGTACCGTAAGCGCTGCAAGGCGCAACGTCCATCGCGGGGGTGGACTCGAGCGGACTCCTGGTAGAGCGCCAGAGCCGTTCCGTTGAGGACGCCCTTGAGGATGTTGAAAATCAGCTCGTTCAGTGACCAGTGGTACTCGATGTACTCGTGTTCCAGGTCGAAGAGCTTGTCGTACTCGAAGTGGGATATAGGGGACAGGACGTGTCGAAGATTCGCAAGAAGGACCGCGAAGTCAGTCTCGGAGTCCTGGCCGTCCAGCGTGTACCCCTTCTGCGGCTTGAAGCCATGGGACTTGAGGAGCTTAACGAGCTCCTCTCCGTAAGTGAAGGCGTAGTCCAGCTTGTCCGCATACTCATACTGCTGGGATGCCCGGACTGGGGTGGACTCCCAGACCGAGGCGTCCCGATGAAACTCGGCGGAGGTGGCAGCCAGCGAGACAAAAGTCGGCTTGCTGATGAGCGCTGACATGCGCACCACCGGATCTGAATTTTGCACTGGCGTACCGGAACCCCCCAGTGGAGAAGGGGCCGTAGAGCCAGGGAGTGCAGAACCCGCAGGGGAGCCGGATGCAGCCGCGGCGGCACGCGCGGAGCGAAGGGCCCCCAATACAGGTCTAGGGCTTCGGCGATTAGACACCATGACTGGAAGTACGTAATCGGTAATCTTGTAATTAGGGTAACGGCAACGGGGCTCAACTCCAGCCCAAATTGCCAACGTTTTGGTAATAAAATTTTGAACGCGGCCGCGATCTCCAACGGTGGCCGAGGTCTTCCTGTGGTTGCGGACGGCGGTGTGCGTCAGCTGCCGGCGGCGTGCGGCGGTTACAAGAGGAATCTGCGTGCTCCTCAGGGATCCAAAGTAAGAAGCGAACACCCACAAGTGGTCCCTACCATTTTAGAAAACGTTAGTACGTGCACTAACGATATACTAACGACACACTAACTGTATAAGAGTACGGCGCGTTAGTGTGCTTGTACATACACTAATAGCACGCTAACTGCGTCGTTAAGGTACCGTTAGGGCACGCATTCTGTGCAACATACCTTAACGGTACCTTAACGACACACTAACTAAGTCGGTTAACGCGTGGTTAGAACATTAACTGCCACACTAACAGGCACACTAACGGCACACTAACCCACACACTAACGACACACTAACTTTGAGCATTAACGGATGGTTAGTATACAGATAGTGTGTCGTTAGGATATCGTTAATATACCACTAACACTACACTAACAGCACACTAACGACACACTAACTTTGAGCATTAACGGATGGTTAGTATACAGATAGTGTGTCGTTAGGATATCGTTAATATACCACTAACACTACACTAACAGCACACTAACCTTGTGCACACTAACGACCGGTTAGTGTGCACATAATCTAGTGTTAGTGTTCAGATAGTGTATCATACCATTGTGCTATCCCATTCTAAAAGCATACGCGCGTTCACTTGCTACACACGTACACACTATTGAAGATGTAAGCACAAACACGAATGTTGTGTGTGTGCATGATAGATGCACACACACCATACAAGCTTGCATAATTTCATATGTGGCGGGGTGTGTACAAATGTGCATTCATGTTGTGTGTGGCAAAATGATGCTTTCAAGAACACAATTCTTTCGCTAGAATGCGCAAATGCAATATGTGTATACACAAAGTATGCATGACAATGAATAGAAGACAAAATAAGAACGTTATATCCATCATTCAACTATATTTACATTGCTTTCTAAACACTAATATGTTTGCGAGTTGTTGATCACAATTCTCTAAAAGAAAAGTTCAACAAAACGCGCGATCTTGCGAATATCAGCCTAATCTACTCTACAAACAAAAGTCAACATATCACAAGTGCAAGCAAGGATGATCAAACTTCTCTACTCTACTCTACTCTGCTCTACTCTAGAAAGAAAAGAAATCGTTCCAATGTACCTGCGTTTGAAAAACCCAGCCCACACAAGGAGTCTCAATAAGTATGATCAAAACGCGTTGAAGAGAAACTAAAGACAGATCATGTAAAACAATTTGAGAGAACCATACCAATGAAAGATTCGAAGAGCTCGAATCGCTCGAAGAGCTCAAAGACTAGAAGAACTAAAGAACAACTTCATTTCTGCGCGCAAAAGAAAAACAAGTTAGCAAGTAACCACAAGAAAATAATAAATTCAGCGGGGTGAGTCGGATTCGAACCAACTTGTCCTAGTCCATTGGACTAGGAACCAAGAAACCAATTTCTCTTTTTGACACCCCTACGCACTTGGCTAAAGACCAAGACGCGCAGCAAAACAATCGTGGCTACACATGAAAACATCCTCGCAAGCATAAAGTTACGGTAGAAATAAAAAATACATGAGCGAGAGCGAGTACGCACTTGAAACAAGGTCAAGCACAGCAGCAGCAGCAGCTGCACACGACTGCTACAGACTGTTCACTGTCTCAGTGTGTAGACACCGAAGTGTAGAAGGTGTTGAAATAATTCAAAACCACAAACGGATACCTCGTCATGTCATGTCAGTCGGTCGGTGCGGTGTTGACCACTACAGTACAGTGACACAGTACAGTACTGACTACAGTGGACACCACATCCACTGCCATGCCACTGTCGATCCTCGATGTCGATGTCGTGTGTCAATTAATGCGTTCAATTGTCATCCTCTTCGATCGTAGCGCAGTTGGACATGATGAATGTGACAACCCATTAGGAAACCGACCGCACGGGTTCGAATCCTGCTGTCGACTAAAATTATTATCGCGCGATTCGACGCCATCGCGCGATCACGATGGTTTGATGAAATTTTCCTATCACATTTGGGAATTTCGAGTTTTAGGGGAGTATTCCATTGTTAGTACGCTAACAGGACGCTAACAGTAGGCCTTAGCGCACTAACGTTGCCCTAACTGAACACTAACAGAAGGAATCTTTTAGGGAATATGCCATTGTGCGTTAGTGCATGCCACCTAATGCCTCCTTAACGACGTCAATAGGGCGCCATTTAGTGTCTTGTTGCATGTAATGCACTAACTCAGCGCTGAGTTAGTGCATTACATGCAACAAGACACTAAATGGCGCCCTATTGACGTCGTTAAGGAGGCATTAGGTGGCATGCACTAACGCACAATGGCATATTCCCTAAAAGATTCCTTCTGTTAGTGTTCAGTTAGGGCAACGTTAGTGCGCTAAGGCCTGCCGTTAGCGTCCTGTTAGCGTACTAACAATGGAATATTCCCTAAAAGATTCCTTCCGTTAGTGTCCAGTTGGGGCAACGTTAGTGCGCTAAGGCATGCCGTTAGCGTCCTGTTAGCGTACTAACAATGGAATATTCCCGAAAAGATCCCTTCTGTTAAACTCACACTAACAACGCGAATATTACATAATAGGAGGGCGGGTGGGGTGGGGGGGGCAGAATTGGGATTTGTGCAATGAACAATAAACGTCAAGGTGAACACTTTGCGACTCTTCGTGCACAAGCCTCTCGCCCGGATCCACCTTCGCCCGAGCCCGCGCCCGAGCGTGCACCCACACCGACTCCCGGCCGGCGTGGGATTCTTCTACAACAAGGCGCGCCGGTGTCCTCACGTGTACCCGTCCCACCACTAGCCCGCAGAGCCATTCGTAACCCCGCACCCCACGCACTTGTTTCTCCACCACCACCTCGTCAACCCGTTCCCGAAGGTTTCCGGTTGGGTCATGAATATGAGGGGGGCACAAAGAAGCTTCGAGTATCCGAGTGGGCGGCAACCACGGTGACGACGATATATGACGGGTGAGTCATGCCTTTATCCATATACCTCGTGATATGCATGTCTCTCAAGAAACCAGTGAAACACGTTATTAGTGCCCTATGTCGATACGGTAGTGTACACTTAGTGCGATATTCGGTAACTAACAGTACACTACTAACGTGGCAGCTACTTTACTTAATTAATGCACTATGTTCCAGCTAACTGCGTATCAAAAATGGTGGCGGTATGCCGGCACAGCCGCATTACAAACATTCTGCGGGTGGAGATCGCGGGACGGTTGTACACCTTATTGAAAGTCAACTGGCTGACAAAGCCAACCGAAGAACAAATCAAGGCCTATCGTAGGAGGAACTCGATTCTCGGGCCGGACGATTTGACTAAGACGGTGTACACCTTCAACCCGCACCGTGACCCAACGGCTTTTGAGAAGAACTCCGAGCATTTCATCTTAGCCAACAAAGTTGAACAGCAAGTCGTCGTTATACGTACCACATCCGTGCATGGAGATCGCGGTCATTCTTGACCCCACGGCTGACTTTTTTGAATGCCTAAAGCCACCACTTGACTACGACGACGACTAGGACGACAATGAGGACTGAACTCATGTTTCGGTCGACGGGATTCTAGGCCGTGGACAGTCCCTCGGCATCTTGCGTCGTGTGGTTTAGTGGAACACCCGGCATGTGCAGTGGTTGCGTAGTTTACGCACGTATACCGTGGTTAGTACACGTTTAACATGTTAGATAATATATGTTTAACACATTAACGTCTGATTGGTCTAGTGTACTAACGACATACTAACGACATGCTAACGTAGCACATTCCCAAAGGAGCTCAGCCATATCAGCTTCTTCAAACAACGTCATACCCCCTTAACCAATGTCCAGTTCGCCATCCAATCACCTTAGATCATCACTGAAGTGCATTTGGACACCATCCATGACCCACTACGCACCACGCCACGAGTCCACCAACTCCCACACTTAAGGAGAGTGGGAGTTAGTACGCCGTTAACACGCTAACGTGTGATTGGTCTAGTGTACTAACGACATACTAACGACATGCTAACGTAGCACATTCCCAAAGGAATTTAGCCCCAATATCGGCTTCTTCAAACATCATCATACCCCCTTAACCAATGTCCAGTTCGCCATCCAATCGCCTTAGAACATCATTGAAGTGCATTTGAACCCCATCCATGACCCACTACGCACCACGCCACGAGTCCACCAACTCCCACACTTAAGAAGAGTGGGAGTTAGTACGCCGTTAACACGCTAACGTGTGATTGGTCTAGTGTACTAACGACATACTAACGACATGCTAACGTAACACATTCCCAAAGGAATTTAGCCCCAATATCGGCTTCTTCAAACAGAGTCATATCCCCTTAACCAATGTCCAGTTCGCCATCCGATCGCCTTAGAACATCATTGAAGTGCATTTGGACCCCATCCATGACCCACTACCCACCACACCACGAGTCCACCAACTCCCACACTTAAGGAGAGTGGAAGTTAGTACGCCGTTAACACGCTAACGTGTGATTGGTCTAGTGTACTAACAACATACTAACGACATGCTAACATAACACATTCCCAAAGGAATTCAGCCCAAATATCGGCTTCTTCAAACAGAGTCATATCCCCTTAACCAATGTCCAGTTCGCCATCCAATCGCCTTAGAACATCATTGAAGTGCATTTGGACCCCATCCATGACCCACTACGCACCACACCACGAATCCACCAACTCCCACATTCAATCATGCTAACGCACATTGTGAACTAACGCATTGCGTTAGTGCGTCGTTAGTACGCGTACTAAAAGTACGCGGCGTTAGTATGCGCTAGTATGACGTTAAGGCACACTAACTCACCGTTAGTGTACGTACTAACGTTTTCTAAAATGGTAGGGGGTGGGATCCGATAACCTGACGAGAAGTGAGATATATAGGCGTAATATATGCTCGAACGCGTGTGTGCAGAACAGTCTCGCAGGGGCGGGTGTTCACGGATACTAAGATGATATAAAATACTGAGTCAGGTGTTTTATAGCACACCGTGACACACGTGACAACGGACACTGGTGACACATCGGGCTGAGGGGTGACAGACAGGAGACCCACTGTGCCCCCCCCTTACAGTGGGGGTGGCAAGATTGGGCTCCCCGTGAGCGAGCGCTGTCGATATGCGCCCACCTGCAAACCTGCGAACAATATCAAATATACTACGTCTATCGCTGCACCCACTTGAGTTCTCGAGTATCGTGCCTTGACGACTTTTAGAATACCATTCTGTTACGGCTATGTAAACAAGCGCCGTAATATATTATCAATATACAAATAAACACTGCAAAGTGGAACAGCAATGCAAGTGTACGGATGAGCGGGTTTGTGAGTGTAGTCTCTCTAAGAAGATCTGCTGAAGCACAACGCTTCCTCACTTTTGTACCTAACGTCTCCCATCATCTTAGATGGTACCGCCATTGGGTTGTGAACCCGAGACGTAGGTTGAACGACCAACATGGTAATAACGACTAGTTCGTTCATGCTGCGCATGCGAGTTCCGCGCATGCTGAAAGCCAAGATGGTTCTTGTTTGTTTTCAAGATGTATCTTTGCTTTGCCATCTTCGAGTTCGACATACGAACTCTCGATGACAGGGATGCCTGATGATATGACATTATCATCTGGCGACATGTACAGTCATCGTCGACCGTACTGACGACTGTCATAAATATATGACGCGACTCGACATGTACAGTCATGGTCGACCATACTGTCGACTGTCATAATAATATATGACGCGACCGACTGACATGACATGACATGGTATGACATGTCTGACAGGTATGACAGGTATGACATGTATGACACATATGTCATCGGTCATGACCCTGACAATCTTTTATTGCAAAATTTTTGAGAATTATTGCAGGAGGGTTTGAAGAAAGCTCATTCGTGACATGAGTGGCGCATCGCCGTGATGACCCCTCCGCCGCGGGACCGCTCCGGCGAAAAATTATCCCCACGCTAAACCAAAAATGGTCTTTAATGGTCCACGGCTTACGCCTCCTATGATGCTATGAAGAAGGCTGATACTTTACTTCAGCACTTCATCCCTCATCATTCCCGATTTACACGCGCGTTTTGCTATTGGCATCCGCCTTGAAGCCCCTCCACTTTGAGCTCGCGGTTCTCACACCATCCGAGCTCAGTCAAATGGAGCGCTGAAACGCACAGTGTATGTGACAAGTCCTAAGTTATAAAATATTTATCATCTGAAAAAGATTAACAACATTAGACGAGGGAATCTTGCAGCGACAGCGACAACTCAACGCAGGCTTGTTTTAAACCTAACTTGCGACCGAAGCTGGGTGAAGCTTGCGGTGTTCAGAAACCCGATGACACGTCCGATCGTCGAGAAAACGATCGTGTGTTCATGCTGTACGCCGCAAGTTTATCACACATTTCACCACTAAACTATGCGTTAACGGTGGAGATAAATATGCCTTTTTATCCGGATCTGACGGTCGCAGATTGATATTCGACGACCAACGGAATGTATACGATGATCCGATGATGATGTGAAGACTGAAGAGACTCCAGACTGATCGTGATGAGCAGATGAGACGATGAGACCTCAGCCTCACTCCTCACGCTCAGCCTCATCAGACATCACCCGACCGAGCCCGACATCATCATCACCCTCATCAACCCCGCTCTTTACTCTTTGCTTTTCTTAAAAGTGATTTTCTCGGAGCAAGCAGTTTCATTCAGAACGAGAACAGAAATCCCTCCCATGAAGTATAAATTCGGGATCCCGGCAACCGTCATCGACTGTACTCCTTCCTGCAAGGCGCGCCTCGTGGGATGTGAAAATGGGACTTGAGAATTTTGCACCAAATGAAACTCGTGAAACAGAAACCGAGGACCTATAGGCCCAGACTGCTGCCGACTTATGGATCTTCCAAAGTCAGAAAGACCTGGGGACTAGCTCGGCAAACGCGTTTTGTGTTTCCTCTAGCTCTTTTGGCGTGGTGCGGTGTGTTAGGTTTTCATTTCGTTCGAAATTTACTCCCCACCCATTCAACGCGCATCAGTCCAAGTTCAAGTTTTCGGAGAGAACAATCCGCACCAGCACGCCACTTTGATCTGACGGCGGGAAGTATCGTATCCGAGTGGAATATCACAGATGAGGAGTTTCAAACCGAGCTATTACCCTCCGGAAGGCCTTTTGTTGCGCGTGGCGCCGCCGCGTCGTGGCCAGGTGTGACGAACGTGCATTATGCGGTAAAAACTGGTGTTTTTCAAGCGTCTCCGTACTTTCGAAGCACACGCTGACTGATTTGGCTTGGAACGCTATGCAGCGACAACTCTTGTCGATAGATTTTGGTTGCGGGATCATTATGGAGAAGTCGACCCGATAAGATATCCGAGTTTGCAGAGAACAAAAATGATCACGAAGGTGCTGTCATGAACCTAAAGGACCATGATAGGCGCATAAGAACCGTGAAATGACGTTCAATATTGCATAATGGCTGAATGCCCGATTGTTTCCAGCGGGTGTGAAAGACAGCAGCACCTAGGTCCAAGCCCACAAAACCCCTAACGGCACGCTTCCGGATGCGCAGAAGAGCAGCACGTGCACGCACATCCACAGGAGCCCTCCCTTCATGCACGCGGTTGCATGTACGAGCAGCTTGCACAAACGGTGCTGCAAGATTCCTCCCGATACGCTGTGAGACCGAGTCCTTCGCCTGCTCACGCGCCCCCAGAACTCGTCTCGGACTGCCACGATTGCGGTTTGAGTGCAGACGAAGATGGTTTTCTTAGGAGTGTGGTTCTATCATTTTATAGGCATGGTACTTACAAGGTGGGAGGTATCTGTCTGTGACTTGTAGAATGGGAAATTCGAACGGCAACCATTTTCATGTCAAGGAGACTGTCCAAACGAATTCTTCGCAGACGCAGCCAGAAGAGGGGATTTCAAAGATCTGGACTTCCGAGGCGACTATATCTTTCTTCAAACTATGAACGGTGCCAAAGACTTTAACGATTGGAAACCACGCTTGCCGGCATATGGAGCGATCGTGCAGACTCCAGACTTCTTTCCTCCCGATATGTACTCCTGGACTAGCTTTCTCGACCCGTTTTTCGCTTACGGGCCGAACGTGTACACGGGTGGACCTCTGTCGGGCACGGGCTCTCAAGACGGTGAGGCGTTACCTGGGCACTCGGACCTTGGTTCGTGCGCCTTCATTTGGCAAGTTCAAACTCGAGGGAAGAAGCGGTGGCGCCTTGTGAACCCTATTAACTATACAGATATTATCTTCGTCGACATAGTCCCTGGAGATATCATACTCCTCCAACCGCAATGGTATCATGACACAAAAGTTTTGGGAGATCAGGCTGATGAGGCTTCTATCAGCATCATCTTCTACGAGCACAGGCCTTGGCGCTTCGGTGCCCGTCTCGAATTTCTGGAGATCTTCTGGAACAAGCTCAGTTGTGGCGAGGTATATCACCATGAGAGTGGAGAAGACATATCAAAATATTTCCCGGGTTGTTATGATAATTGGTTTGGGGGTGGGTATTATGATAGGACGAATCGACCTTCCAAAATTTGCCAACCGCTATGAGTTTTAAAAATGTAGGAGCATGTAAAAAATACTGACTTAATTGCATGCAGTCATAATGAGAACAGCATAGCCGTCGTCGTAGCGTGTCAACAAGATTTGGCAATATCCCACCTACAACAGTTGCCGATATTCTCAGTAGGAGTCTCGCGACGTATGTCCGACATAGTCATAACATGGCATTACCGTATGACAATATTAAGTATGCACAATCATATGATGGAGTATGTTCATTATTATGTGTAATAGCATGTTCGGTGAATAATGTAATGTGTGAATATAATATGAGAATCTGAATGTGAAATTATCTATTTTGGGAACGCCGTCGATCTGAAAGCTAGATCATGACCCGAAAGCTAACCTTGCTTGTAGAGTGCAGTCCCAATCCGAAATATAGATCTCGTAATGCCACGTCATCGTCGCTTGCCACAACTTGGTGTTGGAACTATCCGGATCGTTATTTTAGTAGTATATCGCTATAAATATTTATATACAATGCCCCAAGTGTTATATATAATGCGCGGGGGACTTCGCTTGACTCGCCCTTGATCTGCGATGATCAATTTTCATATTCCTTGCCCTCTCGTGAGCTCTTATTCTTAAAATGTCAATCGATTCTGTCGATTCTAATTATGTCAGTTGTGGATGAATCAACTCTGCTCATTCAGTCTCGGAGATGAATCGATTTTGATTATTGGGCGTGGGGATCGTCATGGAATATGAACAATTGCGGACACTTGACACTTGACACTTGACTGTCACAAGTAGCCTAGCTTAGCTGAACAGACAAAACAGCTCCGCCCGGTAATTATCGAGACTTACTTTTCACTATGTTATGATAGTAGTTTGTCCCGGGCTTTCGGCTCAGTCCTGCTCGTTATGTATTTCATTATAACAGTGGCATATATTTTATATTATCCCTATTAGTCACTATTTCATCATATATCGATCGATCGAGATGGTCGCAGGGGGCGGCGGGATGCCCCCAACACCACCAGATGGATATTGTCCCGAGCTTGGGTCCTGCCACAAGGACCCACGCATAACGCTTGTAACATGCATAATAATTGAATATAGGTATAGCTTGACCGCTTTAGTCAAGTATTTATGAGCCAAACTAATTTATTTTCAAATGAAACTGCATAGTATTTACATTTATGACCTTGGTGGGGGTGGTGGTGGAGGTGGTGGTGGTGGTGGTGGTGGTGGTTACTTTTTGTCTATATTTCCCCGACATTTAATTAAAATGGCGGGTCCTTTCACAAGGACCCGATTAAATAACCACCCATAATATGTGGATGAGGACCTTAGGCATGCCATGCTGATGATATACGATGTAGTTGGGACCCATGGAAGGGATGTGGAGGGTGGTACGCATCGTGATGACCAAAATCGGTGCACAAGGCATCGCGGAAGTAGATGCATCAAGTGAAAATTAGAAGTATGGATAAAAATGGTCCTCCAAATAGGGCGCTCGTGCATCAAATCAATGGTGCCATGAGCCCACCACAACATATTCAGTGTCAGGGATATGACCGATGACATATATGTCATACATGTCATACGTGTCATACATGGCATACCTGTCATGTCATGTCATGTCATGTCATGTCATGTCATGTCATGTCATGTCATGTCATGTCATGTCATGTCATGTCATGTCATGTCATGTCATGTCATGTGTCATAATGACATACAGTCGTCAAGTATTGTTAGTACGGTCGACTATGACATGTACAATCAGTATGTTTGTCATCCACCTAAGGTGAGTGACATCTGTCATCGAGAGGCCAAGTATATGGCATCGAGATGGCGAAGCAAGATAAGTCTTTAAGAACTGAATTGTTCTGTCAAGACGCATCTTCGCTTCTAGCATGCACTGAACAGCATGCGAGCATCAATGGCTATATTGTTTGGCCGATGCGTCAAGTTCACCTAGTGCTCTTGAGTTCACAACTCGATGGTGGTAACGCGTGCGACGCGTGAGGGCACTAGAGTATATGAGGA
Organism: Cymbomonas tetramitiformis; assembly: GCA_001247695.2. Classification (NCBI taxonomy): domain Eukaryota; kingdom Viridiplantae; phylum Chlorophyta; class Pyramimonadophyceae; order Pyramimonadales; family Pyramimonadaceae; genus Cymbomonas; species Cymbomonas tetramitiformis. The sequence goes on from LGRX02032878.1 coordinate 32,122, forward strand.
GCATTGAGCTCAAGCACGCACTTCTGGTCTGCAGATTGCTGCACTCATACACCCACCAAATACTTGCACGTAATTGTTACAGTTCCATAACAATCGTGCCATGACATTGGTATTCTACTCGCTCAGGCGAGAACGAGAACAGACTCGAGTGTAAGCAGCGAAAACGTGTTTCTGATATAGTGTATATAGGCGCAACGAAGTTCGCATATATCGCATATCAGCAATCGCATCAGCGACCATTTGATATATGCAGCTGCGGAGAATAATCACGCGGCACAATTTCGAACATCTATACAGCATATCAGCGACCGATAGCGACGACGAGGTGTGCTCGCACACACATCGCACACATGTCTTGTGATAAACTGTACAGATGCGCAATGCGCGAATCATTGTACGATATGCAGGAACAAGGCGCGCGTGTAAAATATGAGCATCAGCGATACTCGTCATTCGCAACGAGAATAGAGAAGCGCGAGAAACACAGTGCAAGCGCACGAATGGATGATGCAGTATAGCGCATGTGCGCATGCGTGATAGCAGTGCGCAGTCGCATTGTGTGGTTGTTATACAGAATGATACTGCACATCGGCATTATGATCGTCATGCACATATAAAATGGCGCATATGAATCATCAAATCTTGTCATTCGTAACGAGAAATTCTACGCGCGAGCTGTAATATATTAGAATGCAGCATGCAATCGTATGATACGACTGTGATAATAAAAAGATGCTGAAAATCGCAGTGACATCGCGCAGCATCGCACTGATATCAAGAATGTCTATACAATATACATAGTGTGATTTTACATATAACAATGTATGCATCAATTGACATGTTTTGCACACATCATTGAAATGTTATAAAATGCATGCATGTGAATATATGCACACCAGCCTGATCACGATAGCGGCTGGTATATATCACAGTACACCTATATCACACTGCAATATATCACACTGCAACATGCATATTTCATATACATGCAAAAGCTTGCTAGTCCTGTATTGCAAATATATTGAACATCCATCATACAGGACCTGATATTAGACAGTAGCTATTACCTATATGCATAGTACTAGTACGCATACAGTAGTCACAATCTCACTCTCAGTCCTTCTAGTGACATCACTCGACACATGGCACATCGTTAGCTTGCGCTCATGGACCCATGGACCCACAGTCTATAGTCATGGACCCAGGGACCTACAGTATTTACAGCATCATATGTTCACTCTAGACACATTCGAGCTACACACATGTTCACAGAGACTCTCCGGCAGACTTATTATATTCAGATATCGATATCATATGTTATTCTGTATATTTCAGCCTGCGTTGATATCAGTGAGTCTATGAGGTTATATACCTGTAACCACGCACCACTTCGTCTGATTTTTTATATTCTCGACGCCCACCAACATTTTCAGATCCGGTTACGGTTGTCTTAAAGGCACTTGCCTTCGTCACAGTGATTTTTGGAAGAGCGACATTTGAGAGCATGTTTACTATTCCCTATCAGTATTATTTCATGTTACAGATTCTTTCTCTTTGCTTCATCACGGGGAAGCCGATTTCCCCCCCACTGTATGGGGGCCTGCTTCTCCTTGCTTCACCCCTCACTGTGCGTGGCATGTGTCACCCGTGACCGTGTCTCCGTCACTTTAGCCTTCTCTAGTTAGACAGTCCGTATGTCTGCCTTCCCAGTTTAAAGGGTGCATCTCATATCAATCGGCAGTTTGCTGGGGACATATTGTCGCCAGTGGGCAGCTTATGGTTGTTTGAAGTGGGGGTTTTTTGTCATCGGGTCCCATGCCGCTCAGCCGTGTAGCTCGTGCGCTGATCGCCAACGGGCCGGTCGCGCAACGATGCGGCGGTTTGCAAGCCTCTTGTCCCTGTTTTCTTTTTTAAGGGTGCATCTCATATCAACCGGCAGCTTGTTGGGGACATACTGTCGCCAGTGGGCAGCTTATGGTTGTTTGAAGTGGGGTTTTTTTGGTCATCGGGTCCCATGGCTACTATCCCGAGATCCTTGTGGGAGGACCTAGAACGCTCTAGATCCTCCCACAAGGATCACGTTTTCATTAATTTATTTAGGCACCCCACGAGCTTTCTACAAGTCAACGCCAAGGAATACTTTCCACATGGGACCTATACTAAGTAGTATGGTGCGTGGTTCGACGAGAGTCCATCATATATGCTCCTAGCTAATACATTTATAGCATGTCCCAACCAAATTTTGAACTGCTGCGGTTTCTAAAGCTTCAAAACGGGGTGTATCTTCCACATTTTTTTGCCAATCGTGTATCGATCCTTTGCCACTATATACATGATATATCTCAAGGTATGCAGGTATATTAATCATGTTTGGGTCAAAATACGACTTGGGTCATGTATATTTGACACATCACACGAACGCGGTCACATGGGTAAGATATACACACTCCTTAAGTATGGGGACAATTTCGCATTTTGGGCGTAAGTCTTGGTCCATTTTAAGCTTTGAGGCTAGATCTTTGCCTTGGTGAGTACTTCAGTACTTTAGTATGACTTCAAAGTCTCCTTGGGATTTTTTGGGGATTTTTTGAACGTTTAGAACTACCGCTAGAGGTTCTAGAATACGATTTTCAGACCCTGATTATGATGGAAATATTGAATTTCGACGGTACTACACCATGTCATGCGCATATGCGGCGATTAATACGGCTAGTTTGATATTAAAGGGCTTACAAAATTAGTTTTGGTGATACCCTCGAGGGTTAACAACATACGCACCAACCCGAGCTCGTGTAACAAGGCCTAGAGTTGTCGGTACCCTAGATCCTTGTGGTAGGATCTAGCATTTTAATTAAAATTCTGTGAAAACACCCACCCAAACCACGCTAAGATTAAAGGTCAAACCATCGACATTTCAAGCAAACCAATGTTATAGATAATTCAAAAGGTTCATAAATATTGCCCCAAAGCATATGCCGGGCCAAGAAATACGACATACAACGTCGCCATGCCCATTTGCGCTAGATCCTTGTGGGAGGATCTGGATTAAGGATAGTAGCCACCCATGCCGCTCAACCGTGTAGCTCGTGCGCTGATCGCCAACGGGCCAGTCGCGCAACGATGCGGCGGTTTGCAAGCCTCTTGTCCCTGTTTTCTTTTTTAAGGGTGCATCTCATATCAACCGACCGGAGGCTTGCTGGGGACATATTGTCGCCAGTGGGCAGCTTATGGTTGTTTGAAGTGGGGTTTTTTTGTCATCGGGTCCCATGCCGCTCAACCGTGTAGCTCGTGCGCTGATCGCCAACGGGCCGGTCGCGCAACGATGCGGCGGTTTGCAAGCCTCGTGTCCCTGTTTTCTTTTTTAAGGGTGCATCTCACATCAACCGGAGGCTTGCTGGGGACATATTGTCGCCAGTGGGTTGCTTATAGTTGTTTGAAGTGGGGGTTTTTTATCATCGGGTCCCATGCCGCTCAACCGTGTAGCTCGTGCGCTGATCGCCAACGGGCCGGTCGCGCAACGATGCGGCGGTTTGCAAGCCTCGTGTCCCTGTTTTCTTTTTTAAGGGTGCATCTCACATCAACCGGAGGCTTGCTGGGGACATATTGTCGCCAGTGGGCAGCTTATGGTTGTTTGAAGTGGGGGTTTTTTGTCATCGGGTCCCATGCCGCTCAACCGTGTAGCTCGTGCGCTGATCGCCAACGGGCCGGTCGCGCAACGATGCGGCGGTTTGCAAGCCTCTTGTCCCTGTTTTCTTTTTTAAGGGTGCATCTCATATCAACCGGCAGCTTGCTGGGGACATATTGTCGCCAGTGGGCAGCTTATGGTTGTTTGAAGTGGGGGTTTTTTATCATCGGGTCCCATGCCGCTCAACCGTGTAGCTCGTGCGCTGATCGCCAACGGGCCGGTCGCGCAACGATGCGGCGGTTTGCAAGCCTCTTGTCCCTGTTTTCTTTTTTAAGGGTGCATCTCATACCAACCGGAGGCTTGCTGGGGACATACTGTCGCCAGTGGGCAGCTTATGGTTGTTTGAAGTGTTTTATTTTTGTGTTCACCGGGTCCCATGCATGACACCCACCCTCCATCATGAGGTTACGCACGGTTGGCGGACGCACGGTCAAGCACGGTCGGTCACGCCGGATGAGCAGGTTCTAACTACACGTTCCGATTGTCGCGTCCCACTCAGGATGCTCCCGCAACACCAGCAGCCGCAACTGAAGGGGGCGCCTCTGCCACCCCCGCTTCTGAAGACGCGGCGGCTGCGGTTGGCCACAAGGTACGCTATGCACCCGCCATTCCCGCTTCCTGCTGTATCTGCTTCCCCCCCCCTGGACAACCTCATGAAACTCCTGTTTCACGGACACACGTGGTTGTACAACCCAACATCGAGTGGGACAAAACGTAGCCCGTCGGGTTGATGCACATGCAGGGATCGTCCGCCCAGTTGTCACGGAGTGGTACATGTTGAACGTCCCGCTTAGCGCAACTGATAACGCCGTGCGGCTTATGTTGGGACAGCGTGTGGGCACCGTGTGTTCTCGCGAGGGGGTCCTCCCATGTCGGCAAGCGTTGTTCCTGGCCCTTGTGCTGTGTGACCACAGTGCGCACGATATTCCGGATTATACACAATTGGCGCATGCAGGGTGAGAGACATGGAACCGTTATTGTGTGCGGTGTGTCGTACCCCATGTGGTCGCGCGAAGAGTGGGAGACCGGTGATTTCCCTCCGGTTACCGTCATGGAGTTTGTGGGGTGTCAGCCCGGAGGTGCGGACTCCCTCCATGTGGAAGGTGTGGGGGAGATCCTCGTGTTGTCGGATACCGAGAAAACCCCATTCGAATCGGGCATGGTAAGCACGGGATGCAATGTTTCGCAGTTTGCACTGTTGATGCCATATCGACTGTGGCGCACGTCCAGGAAAACCCGCGGCCGACGCTTTTGAGTACGGCACCGTGGAGGCTTACTACTTGATCTCACCACTTTCTGAGTGAAACCATTTTTTTGTGCCCTAGAACGTGCCACTCCGCATCGTGTCATCGTCAGTCGCTGTCGTTGTTCACAGTGAGCAAAACGCCAAAATTTGGCGTTTGTCATCTTGGAGAAGACCGAATCCAAAACCATTCAGATCGAACTGAGGACGCAGGATAACATGAAATTTAATCCTACGGCGAAAGGTAATTATTTGAAATATTAAAAATTCATTTCAGCGAAAGCGACAGCGACAGCGACAGACTAACGAAGTCCGCTCGTACGCCAGCGCCACTACTGTATTGCGCCTTTGTTAGTGCGCTGAAATGACTTTTTGCGCGAAATGACTTTTATTTGCGCATTTGTTAGTTATTAACTATGGAAATACGAGTTATCGCTTGCCCGCCCCAACTTTGTTGCGCTACTGCAGGCACAGCCCCTTGTGATTTTCATCACATTACATGAAGTGCAATTTTTTTCAACGTTCGTAACTAAGATATATGTATTCACAAGGCGAATACCTTTTTCTTGAGCTCTTGATCGACCCCATCTGCAACCGCATCAGCTTCGTTTGCAGTCGCGACTGCAAGCTAAGTCGATGGGGTTCAAGATAGGGTCGACCAATTCACGACAGGCGAGGGGTGTTCTTGCGTTCTAGCGCAAGAAACCTGTCAGATATATTCGTATCAATAATACAAATGTATCCCGTAAGTTTCAGAGCATGCCTTCGAGTATGCTCGAAACGGTCGCATCTTGACAAGAGAATCCAAACCCATAACGCCTCTTGTCAAGATGCGACTGTTTGAAGTATGCTTGACGGTAGGCCCTGAAACTTCCAGGATATATTCATATTATTGTTATGAATACACGTATCTGCCAGGTTTCGTTATTTAGAGTGCATGATAACTCCAATTCTGCAAGGCAGTTTTGGGTTTGGGTTAATCAAAAAAGATGCCAAACAGCCGAGGGCTTCCCGTGCGTCCTAGCGCACGAAACTTGGCGCAAATACTGCCAAGAGATAATTATTTAAGTTCCTTGAAGCTCAAAGCTTCAAGTTACTTGTGCGCCCAACGCGCAATTTATTTCTAAGGCAGATGTTTTGGGTTTGGGTTCGAACGTGACACCCAAACCCAAAGATGCCAAACAGCCGAGGGCTTCCCGTGCGTCCTAGAGCGCGAAACTTGGCACAAATACTGCCAAGATACATATCTTTAAGTTACCTGAAGCTCAAGGCGTCAAGTTACTTGTGCGCGAAACGCGCAATTTATTTCCAAGGCAGATGTTTTGGGTTTGGGTTTGGGTTCGAACCCAAACCCAAAGATGCCAAACAGCCGAGGGCTTCCCGTGCGTCATAGAGCACGAAACTTGGCACAAATACTGCCAAGATGCATATCCTTAAGTTACTTGAAGCTCAAAGCTTCAAGTTACTTGTACGCGAGACGCGCAATTTATTTCTAAGGCAGATGTTTTGGGTTTGGAACCAATATGCGACTGTTTGAAGTATGCTTCAAGGTATGACCTGAAACTTACGGGATATACTCATACAGATTATTGATACGAATATATCTGACAAGTTTCTAGCGCTAGAACGCAAGAACACCCCTCGCCTGTCGTGAATTGGTCGACCCTATCTTGAACCGCATCAACTTAGCTTGCAGTCGCGACTGCAAACGAAGCTGATGCGGTTGCAGATGGGGTCGATCAAGAGCTCAAGAAAAAGGTATTCACCTTGTGAGTAAATATATCTTAGTTACGAACGTTGGAAAAAATTGTACTTCATGTAATGTGATTAAAATCACAAGGGGCTGTGCCTGCAGTAGCGCAACAAAGTTGGGGCGGGCAAGCGATAACTCGCATTTCCATACTTAACAACTCATGAAGGGCACTGTTGATTGTGACCGTTTAGCGTTTGCGACTGTCAACTGACCGGGAATGGGGAAAGCGACCGGGAATGGGAGATTTGGAAGCGTTGAATAAAGCGAAATAAAATGTAAAGTGAAATGGTGACGTCAGCAGTCAGTTTTAAATCTGAATCGTTATCTTTGCGATGCATGGACGGTAAACAAATGATTTGGAATTTAGTGTCATCGAGGCGTGCCACTTTCTAGCGACAGTTTTTACAGTGGGGTCAGAATCTAGTGTTCCTGAAGCGTTCCGCCGAGAACTAGAAGAAGCACAGTTGCTGTTTTATTTTCATCCACACAATGGTTGGTAGGTATCTGCTTAATTTATAGACTGCAAAGCCAAGGGTGAAGGTGGTGTTCATATCAGATGGAGGACGTGCGCGCGGACTTGGTGAATGTTGGAAAGCAACCGCGAACTGGTAATAACGCGGTACGTGCATTTTCTGGGAACATAATGTTGGTTTATTTTAAGTGTGAATAAACTGAAGCGGGCGTTGTTCAGGCTCCCGGTGGCGCACGGGGCGCGGCGTTTGTCGCACCCTACGCTAAGGTAAACGCCGGCATCGGTGCAATTCCACGACAGGTGCATTTGTGCTAAACCAACTGTAGCTCGTGCGCTGATCGCCAACGGGCCGGTCGCGCAACGATGCGGCGGTTTGCAAGCCTCTTGTCCCTGTTTTTTTTTAAGGGCGCATCTCATATCAACCGGCAGCTTGTTGGGGACATACTGTCGCCACTGGGCTGCTTATGGTTGTTTGAAGTGTTTTATTTTTGTGTTCACCGGGTCCCATGCCGCTGACCCTCCATGTTGCCAGGGGCCTTTTATTTTCTATTTTTTAACTGTGTTGAAGCCTCTGCGGACCGTGTAGCTCGTGCATTGATCGCCAACGGGCCGGTCGCGCAACGATGCGGCGGTTTGCAAGCCTCTTGTCCATGTTTTTCTTTTTAAGGGCGCATCTCATATCAACCGGAGGCTTGTTGGGGACATACTGTCGCCACTGGGCTGCTTATGGTTGTTTGAAGTGTTTTATTTTTGTGTTCACCGGGTCCCATGCCGCTCACCCTCCATCACCATATCACGCACGGTTGGCCTCCAGGTGGCTGGCATATTGCACTTCATATCATCTGGAGGGTTGCAGGGGGCATACTGTCGCCAGGGGCCTTTCATTTTTTATTTTCTAACTGTGTTGAAGCCTCTGCGGACCGTGTAGCTCGTGCGCTGATCGCCAACGGGCCGGTCGCGCAACGATGCGGCGGTTTGCAAGCCTCTTGTCCCTGTTTTTCTTTTTAAGGGCGCATCTCATATCAACCGGAGGCTTGTTGGGGACATACTGTCGCCAGTGGGCTGCTTATGGTTGTTCGAAGTGTTTTATTTTTGTGTTCACCGGGTCCCATGCCGCTGACCCTCCATCACCATATCACGCACGGTTGGCGGACGCACGGTCACGCACGTTTGGTCACGCCGGATGAGCAGGTTCTGACTACACGTTCCGATCGTTGAGTCCCACTCAGGATGCTCCCGCAGCGCCAGCAGCCGCAGCTCAAGGGGGCGCCTCTGCCACCCCCGCTTCTGAAGACGCGGCGGCTGCGGTTGGCCACAAGCGGTACGCTATGCACCCGCCATTCCCGCTTCCTGCTGTATCTGCTTCCCCCCCCCCTGGACAACCTCATGAAACTCCTGTTTCACGGACACACGTGGTTGTACAACCCAACATCGAGTGGGACAAAACGTAGCCCGTCGGGTTGATGCACATGCAGGGATCGTCCGCCCAGTTGTCACGGAGTGGTACATGTTGAACGTCCCGCTTAGCGCAACTGATAACGCCGTGCGGCTTATGTTGGGACAGCGTGTGGGCACCGTGTGTTCTCGCGAGGGGGTCCTCCCATGTCGGCAAGCGTTGTTCCTGGCCCTTGTGCTGTGTGACCACAGTGCGCACGATATTCCGGATTATACACAATTGGCGCATGCAGGGTGAGAGACATGGTAACGTTATTGTGTGCGGTGTGTCGTACCCCATGTGGTCGCGCGAAGAGTGGGAGACCGGTGATTTCCCTCCGGTTACCGTCATTGAGTTTGAGGTGCGGACTCCCTCCATGTGGAAGGTGTGGGGGAGATCCTCGTGTTGTCGGATACCGAGAAAACCCCATTCGAATCGGGCATGGTAAGCACGGGATGCAATGTTTCGCAATTTGCACTGTTGATGACATATCGACTGTGGCGCACGTCCAGGAAAACCCGCGGCCGACGCTTTTGAGTACGGCACCGTGGAGGCTTACTACTTGATCTTCCTGAAGCGTTCCGCCGAGAACTAGAAGAAGCACAGTTGCTGTTTTATTTTCATCCACAAAATGGTTGGTAGGTATCTGCTTGATTTATAGACTGCAAAGCAAAGGGTGGGGGTCCCATGCCGCCCACCCTCCATCACGAGGTCACGCACGGTTGGCCTCCTGCTGGTTATCATATTGCACTTCATATCATCACAGCGTGCCGCCTGGCTATGGTGACCGCCTACCCCACTGTTGAGGACCTTACCATGAACAGCCGGGGCGTGTATGTGTGCAACGAGGCAGAAAAACGTACCCTTCTACCGGTAAGTCGTCTCGAAACCAAGGTCATTTTCCAATTTCCATCGCCCACATGGAAACCGTGTGTGTACCTCTACACGCCACTTACCTATGGCCGGGGATGAAAGCGGTACGTTGCAAGAAGCCATAGCGCAAGCTACCTCATCAGCTCCGCGCAGCAATCGAAGGAGGACACCGACCGCCAGCGCAGCTTCATCAGCTCCGTCCAATTGCTCTGTGTAGATAGCGAATGCCTGCTTGCCACATGGAACGTATCTGTTCCAGTGGTACTTTTAGTAGCATCGGCAGTCCCTCTTAGCATGCCACGTGGAACAATCTGGAATTTCTGTTAATATCTAGTGGTGCTAGTGTTAATAGTCATGACACGTGGACGATCCGGTCAAATCTGTTAATTTATGACCGTTTACAGTCTGCCAAGTGTTAGTATCCGGTAAAACTGTTAATCCGAATGCCACGTGTATGATTCCTATTAAAAGTGTTAATTTTCTATTAATAATCCTTACATGTGTAACGATCTCGCGAGGGGGGCCTATTTCAACTCCCTCCGGCACCCCTCCGATTAAGTTTTAACATTCTGTTAAAATTGTGTTAAATTAACATTCTGTTAACATTCTGTTAACATTCTGTTAACATTCTGTTAACATGAATTATATAATGTTAAATTTTTTCCCAAGAGCCAATCATTATCTACCACCGGGATTTATACCACCACTATTAACAGTTCCTACCCGTTAACACTTTTTAACACATAATTAACACTTTTTAACACTTTATTAACAGAAATCCCAGGTGGTGTGATCGTGAAAGAGCGGCAGAGCATTTGTGCCTTGTTCACCGCAGAAGACTTGCTGATGCCAAGGACGACGGGAGGATGGCACACAGTGTCCAAACGGATTGCAGACGTGCTTACGGAACGCCTGCGGCGCCTTGGAGTGGCGCTCGATGCCAGAAACAGGGTGTGCGGTGTGCCGGCACCCTACGTGGAGCCTGAATCGTCTGACGTCCTCCTCAGTTCTGATGAAGGGCAGGCCGTGGTGATGGAGGAAC
>LGRX02032880.1:0-17104 GCA_001247695.2 Cymbomonas tetramitiformis
CAGCCCACTTCGGAGCTGACCCAGCAGCCAGCGCTGGTGCTGCCCCGTCAGCCCACACCGGTGCTGCCCCACGAGCAGCCCACACCGGTGCTGCCCAACGAGATGCCTACGCCGGAGCTGCTGCCGGAGCTACAGCAGCCCACTTCCCTACCAAATAGGGACGGGTCCATGTGATTCACAAATCACATGGACCCCGCATGGACCTCACGTGGACCCCCGTGGACTTGGAATGGACCTCGCATGCCCCAAATGGTCAGACATTTCTCCCTAGGGGTCCATATGGGTCCACTGAAGGTCCATGTGGGGTCCATACGGTTTTCAGTCACATGGACCTCACATGGACCCTCCCTACGGGTCCATGTGGGGTCCATGTGATACCTCTTAGTGTGTACGTAGCATGTGGACCCGACATGGACCGGTGAGGGCCGCATGGGTCCGATGGTCAGACATTCCTACGGGTCCATGCGACGCATGGACCCCACATGGACCCCGCATGGACCAGTAGTAGGTACAATCACATGGACTTCACGGGGACCACTCAGTTATCATCACATGGACCCCACATGGACCGGTGAGGGCCACATGGGTCCGATGGTCAGACATTCCTACGGGTCCATGCGACGCATGGACCTCGCATGGACCCGTAGGGAATGCATCACATGGACCCAGCATGGACCCCGCCCGTTTGGGCGCTCGCTCGATGGGTCCATATGATTACTCAGCAGGTCCATGTGATTATTAAGCGGGTCCATATGATTGTCTTGCGGGTCCATGTGATTATTTAGCGGGTCCATGTGGGCATTAAGCGGGTCCGCGTGATTCTTCAGCGGGTCCATGTGGGCATTAAGCAGGTCCGTGTGATTATTTAGCGGGTGCGTGTGATTATTAAGCGGGTCCAAGTGAGTACTCCGTTGGTCCATGTGATTATCAAGCGGGTCCATATGATTGTCTTGCGGGTCCATTTGATTATTTAGCGGATCCATTTCATTATTTAGCGGGTCCATGTGGGTATTAAGTGGGTCCGCGTGATTCTTTAGCGGGTCCATGTGACTATTAAACGGGTCCACATGATTATTATTCCATGGGTCCATGTGACTATTCCACGGGTCCATTTGATAATCATGCAGGTCCACGCACGTGATTATTTAGCAGGTCTATGTACTCTCTTGTGAGTCCGAAAATGCTGCCGTTCGTGCTATCGCTGGGCATGAGATTCTCGCATGGCGGAGGAAGGCAAAGCATTGTTACAAAGATTGTGCATGCTAACAAAGCAAGCAAGGGCACATCATCTTTCAACAAACGATAACGACGGAACTGTTAAACATACATGAACGTATTACATTCACGTATTATTTTCAGCCTATCCACCCTATCGTTATAAAATTCACTACAAACCAGGTTGGCACGAAACCTTAACATCGACGAAAGCATACATAAAATACTTGATGAACACATAATACTTAAAGGTTAAATATAACTAGTTACTCGCACAAAACTCCTAACATCCTACAAACTATTTTCCTATACCGTGAACGCGGAGATGCAACAGGCGGTAAGCAGACCTGCAGTCGGACAACGAGACACAGAAATTAGTAAACGCATAATAAGAAAGAGACCGAATGCAACAACCGCGAATAATAAAGAAATGGAAACCAAACAGCGAACAAGACAACCGACGATTTGAGTGTCGCGCACCAAACATCCGACTGTGCTGATGTTCGTGAGGGAGCTCAACTGGATACATCGTTCAACAGATTTCTGCGGGCACAAGGACAATCCGGTCAGAATATTTCCAATAAAACAAAATACGTATCGTCCGGTGGGGTGGGTTGGAATCAAACCAACGAACTTGCTCCAGTCCGAAGAACTGGGGAGACGCATGTCTCTTCCACCCCCAATGGCACAAACAAGTACAGAAAGATTGCGCAAAAAATACGCGTCAGCAAACCATAATAAAAATTCAACAAGAAGGTCTACGTATGCATGAATATCACAGTATACAGAAAGCACACAGAGCAAGACTGCACGAGGGCTCTCTGAGACCGCCGACCAAATTGAGTGGAGGACTTTTGAGCTCCATCCTCCAAATGCTGAAAAGTCAATACAGTACCGACGCAAGTCCATGCGAGGTCCATGCATGGTCAGACATTTTTGCACCACATGGACCCTGTTTCGTTCCCTAGACCCGGCGTTTTTTTTTGTAAAATCTCGGGGACCCGCTAATCCTCATGGGGGCAGCGTGAGAGCGAGCCTTTAACACTGGTCGGTCCAAGTGAGGTCCATGTGTAACGCGTAACCCCAAAATGCACTTTTTTAAGCAAAAACAGGCAAAAACACCTGTGCGTCGGTCCCATAGGCTTCATTACGGGTCCATGCCGTCGGTCCCACAGTGGTTCAACGGGTTATTTGGCAAGTCCATGCGAGGTCCATGCATGGTCAGACATTTTTGGACCACATGGACCCTGTTTCGTTCCCTAGACCCGGCGTTTTTTTACTTTACCCCATAGGGGCGGGCTGTGTTCCACCTATGGGACCATAGGGTTTATTAGGGTTGCGGCGTCTTGCTGCGGTGGATTCCGAACGGGTCCGTGTGGGGTCCGTGTGGGGTCCAAGGCATGGTACCGACGGGTCCATGTGGGGTCCCAGGCATGGTACCGACGGGTCCGTATGGAGTCCAAGGCATGGTACCGACGGGTCCGTATGGAGTCCAAGGCATGGTACCGACGGGTCCGTGTGGGGTCCAAGGCATGGTTCCTACGGGTCCGGGGTTCGGGACCGGTTATGGACTGAGTGATTCCTATCGGTCCGAGACCCCGCCCCCGTATAGTACTGCTCGCTTTAAACACTTACTCACCCCAGCGTGTACGACCTTTTGCAGGCGTTCTACCTGCAACATGCTGGATAAAATGGTTTGGCACTTGTCTATGTGACGATAGATGGCGACTCCACAGGGCATACAAGGAAGCCGCCCTGGACGCTACGTTTCAGAGTATGGCATTTGTCCGTGTAATCAATGCCACCACCGAGGGCTTACGACACGTGAACTTGGCCGCCGTCAAATTCTCCGACATGTCAAACAATATGGTGTATACATTCCGCAACAGGAGTTCGAAGAAGAGAATGAGCGATCATCTCCCCGAGATGATGAGATGGGCGGTGCGGATCGTGACCATACCCCTCGGGAAGCCGAGGTGATATCCAACTTTGAAGTGTTGGCGAAACACATCGAGGACTTGGGGTTTGGGAAACAACTACGTGATGATGATGGCGAATCGTCATCCGGAGACGACAGCGGCGAAGGGGAAGGCGGTGGCGAGGAGGATGAAGATGCCGAAGAGCTTACCGACGACTCTGCGGATGATTCCGATGGCGAAGGCGATGTGGTGAGTGCGGTGTTCAGGATGTGGTACCCATTGGGAACATGTGGGGGGCCTATCGGTACGGGACGTGGTACCGGTCTAGGACCAGTACATACCGCCTCGTACGGTTACAGTAGTGAGTGTTGCTTGCAAGTTAAGGTACCCACATGGGACCGATATGGGACCTGTGTGAACGGCCCGGTCCCATGTATGGTACCGGATGGGGACCCATATTGCCCCATGACTTTACACATGCATCCTTCTAGTAAAATCTGAAACCAAGCATTCCAAAAACTGAAATCTAAATGCTCTAACGTAGAGCAAAAATAGCCCAAAACTGAAATATGGAAATCTAACGTAGACCAAATTGACCGAGGTAGAAAATCTGAAACCAAGCATTCCAAAAACTGAAATCTAAATGCTCTAACGTAGAGCCAAAATAGCCCAAAACTGAAATATGGAAATCTAACGTAGAGCAAATTGACCGATGTAGAAAATCTGAAACCAAGCATTTCAAAACCGAAATCTAAATGCTCTAACGTAGAGCTAAAATAGCCCGAAACTGAAATATGGAAATCTAACGTAGAGCAAATTGACCGAGGTAGAAAATCTGAAACCAAGCATTCCAAAAACTGAAATCTGGAAATCTACCGTAGAGCAAAAATAGCCCAAAACTGAAATATGGAAATCTAACGTAGACCAAATTGCCCGATGTAGAAAATCTGAAACCAAGCATTCCAAAAACTGAAATCTAAATGCTCTAACGTAGAGCAAAAATAGCCCAAAACTGAAATATGGAAATCTAACGTAGAGCAAATTGACCGATGTAGAAAATCTGAAACCAAGCATTTCAAAACCGAAATCTAAATGCTCTAACGTAGAGCTAAAATAGCCCGAAACTGAAATATGGAAATCTAACGTAGAGCAAATTGACCGAGGTAGAAAATCTGAAACCAAGCATTCTAAAAACTGAAATCTGGAAATCTACCGTAGAGCAAAAATAGCCCAAAACTGAAATATGGAAATCTAACGTAGACCAAATTGCCCGATGTAGAAAATCTGGATAATTGCTTTACACAATTCATAACCGATTAGTAGCCTTGGTATGTATGTATCTATCAAGGATTTGATATATTATTGACATATGAGAAAAATATGCTTCTCGTACTTCATTCAAATCCATTTGAAATTATAACGGCTTAATAATATGTCAAAATACTGATATACTTTGAGTTGTTGTTGATATTTTTTGATGTATGCTGAAATGTTTTTATCCGGTTGACTTATTATTCATATATTCCCATTTTCACTAGTGACACATCACCTTCCCCGTGCACCCTATCTCGGGTGCGCCACCCCACGGGTCCATGCGATGTCCACACATCACCTTCCCCGTGCACCCTATCTCGGGTGCGCCACCCCACGTGTCCATGCGAGGTCCACGCATCGCCTTCCCCGTGCAGTCCACCTCGGGTGCTCCACCCACTGGTCCATGCGGGGTCCATGCGAGGTCCACGCATCGCCTTCACCACGCAACCCATGCCGGGTGCGCCACCCCACGGGCCCATGCGAGGTCCACACATCGCCTTCTTCGCGCAGTCTATCTCGGGTGCGCCACCCTACGGGTCCATGCGAGGTCCACGCATCGCCTTCCCCGTGCAGTCCATCTTGGGTGCGCCCCCCACTGGTCCATGCGGGGTCCATGCGGGGTCCACGCATCGCCTTCACCATGCAACCCATGCCGGGTGCGCCACACCACGGGTCCATGCGAGGTCCACGCATCGCCTTCTCCGCGCAGTCTATCTCGGGTGTGCCACCCTACGGGTCCATGCGGGGCCCATGCTGGGTCCATGCGAGGTCCACGCATCGCCTTCACCACGCACACCATCTTGGGTGCGCCACTCCCGGGTCCATGCGAGGTCCATGCGAGGTCCACGCATCGCCTCCCCCGTGCAGCCCATCTCGAGTGCTCCACCCATGGGTCCATGCGGGGTCCACGCGGGGTCCACGCGAGGTCCATATATGGTCCGTACGGTTGGGCGCCTATCGGAGGTTTGGTCCGTGCTGGTCCAACCTGGGTCCGAGCGATCATGTTTGGTCCAGGGTCGGTCCGGGGTCGGTCCAGGGTCGGCCCGGGGTCGGTCCAGGGTCGGTCCATGCACCACATGCTGCCTTAAAGCATGGCCATACGGGTCCATGCGAGGTCCCCCACGCCACCGGCGAGGAATCCGTGGTGAGATTTCGATGGACACATGGACCCCACATGGACCGACGAAACACCGCATGGACCCATGGTGAAATGTCGCATGGACCGAGAAATCAGAGGTACCAAGTGTGGGACCCACCCCGGACCGATAGGAACTTTTGGACCAATCTAGTGGTAAAAGCCCGAAGGCTTCATCGACGGGTCCATGTGATCCATTTTTCACGGGTCCATGTGGGGTCCATGTGGTCCATACGGGTCCATATGGGGTCCATGAGGGGTCCCTATTGGTCCCGGGACCGCATGGACCCGGCCTTATTTGGTAGGGCTTCGGAGCTGACCCAGCAGCCAGCGCAGGTGCTGCCCCGTCAGTCCACACCGGTGCTGCCCCACGAGCAGCCCACGCCGGCGCTGTCGCACAAGCAGCCCACTCCGGAGCTGTCTCAGCAGTCTTGCGCAGCATCCATCGGCTGTCCGCCTGATGATCCAACAGCATCACGTATTTCTGCTCCGGATATTGCGGCGCCACCCAGAGGGGTGCTACTGTCCGCAACTTCATCCGAGTTGTCGGCTATGGAAGACGATGCTTTCTGGGCTGCAGTGGATGCGATTCTTGAGAAATCGCCGGACTCACAGGAGGAGGATGACGATGATGTGTTCTGGGATCGCGTTGATGAGAACATCGCTTGCGCGGCGGCGGCGTCCATAGCATTACCTCTGGGAGGGCCTTCCGCTGTTACTAACATGCATGGTGTGCATGTCCGAATGGTGCAAAGCGACCCGAGGCCGACGCAACCGCTGCCCCCGCGGTCGACGCAGCCGACGCAGGCGCTGCCTCAGCAGTTAGCACCGGCGCTGCCCCACGAGCGGCCCCGGCAGGAGCTGCTCCCGCGGTCGACGCAGCCGCTGCCCCACGAGCGGCCCCGGCAGGCGCTGCTCCCGCGGTCGACGCAGCCGACGCAGGCGCTGCCTCAACAGCTAGCACCGGCGCTGCCCCACGAGCAGCCCACACCGGAGCTGCCCCATGAGCGGCCCACGCCGGTGCTGCCACAGCGGCCCACTTCGGAGCTGACCCAGCGGCCCACGCAGGTGCTGCCCCGTCAGCCCACACCGGAGCTGCTCCATGGGCAGCCCATGCCAGTGCTGGCACAGCGGCCCGCTTCGGAGCTGGCCCAGCGGCCCACGCAGGTGCTGCCCCGTCGGCCCGCACCGGAGCTGCTCCATGGGCAGCCCACGCATGCGCTGCCTTCGCTGCCAATGCAGGCGCTGCCCCCGCTGCCGACGCAGGCGCTGCCTCAGCAGTTAGCATCTGCACTGCCCCAGCGGCGGCGCGGAGCTGCAGCTGCCCACAGTAGTGAGCGGCCCCATCAGCAGCACGGAGCTGCAGCTGCCCACGGTAGTGAGCTGCCTCGGCGGCGGCGCGGAGCTGCAGCTGACCATGGCAGCGAGCTGGCCCAGCAGCAGCGCGGAACTGAGGCCGCCCACGGCAGCGAGCTGCCCCAGCAGCAGCACGGAGCTGCAGCTGCCACCGGCATCGAACCGCCCCAACAGCAACACGGAGCTGCAGCTGCCACCGGCATTAAGCCGCCCCAACAACGGCGCGGAGCTGCAGCTGCCACCGGCAGCAAGCTGCCCCAGCGGCGGTGCGGACCTGCAGCTGACCACGGCAGCGAGCTGGCCCAGCAGCAGCGCGGAACTGAGGCCGCCCACGATAGCGAGCTGCCTCAGCAGCAGCACGGAGCTGCAGCTGCCACCGGCATTGAGCCGCCCCAGCAGCGGCGCGGAGCTGCAGCTGCCACCGGCAGCAAGCTATCCCAGCGGCGGCGCGGAGCTGCAGCTGACCACGGTAGTGAGCGGCCCCAGCAGCAACGCGGAACTGCAGCTGTCCACGGCAGCGAGCTGCCCCTGCAGCCAATGCCCGTGCTGCCACAGCAGCCATCACTGGAGCTGCCCCAGCAGCAGCACGGAGCTGCAGCTGTCCGCGGCAGCGAGCTGCCCCAGCAGCGCACGGAGCTGCAGCTGCCACCGGCATTCAGCTGTCCAAGCAGCCGTGTGGAGATGTGGCCGCCCACGGCAGCGAGCTGCCCCAGTGGCAGCGCGGAGCTGCAGCTGACCACGGCAGCGAATTGCCCCAGCAGCGGCACGGAGCTGCAGCCGCCACCGGCATTGAGCCGCCCCAGCAGCGGCGCGGAGCTGCAGCTGTCACCGGCATTCAGCTGCCCCAGCAGCGGCGCGGAGCTGCAGCTGCCCACGGTAGTGAGCTGCCCCAGCGGCGGCGCGGAGCTGCAGCTGTCCACGGCAGCGAGCTGCCCCAGCAGCCCACGCCGGTACTGCCACATCAGTCCACTTCGGAGCTGACCCAGCAGCCCACGCAGGTGCTGCCCCGTCAGCCCACACCGGCGCTGCCCCATGAGCAGCCCACGCATGCGCTGCCTTCGCTGCCGAGGCAGGCGCTGCCCCCTCCCTACCAAATAGGGACGGGTCCATGTGATTCATAAATCACATGGACCCCGCATGGACCTCACGTGGACCCCCGTGGACTTGGAATGGACCTCGCATGCCCCAAATGGTCAGACATTTCTCCCTAGGGGTCCATATGGGGTCCACTGAAGGTCCATGTGGGGTCCATACGGTTTTCAGTCACATGGACCTCACATGGACCCTCCCTACGGG
Source organism: Cymbomonas tetramitiformis (assembly GCA_001247695.2). Lineage (NCBI taxonomy): Eukaryota > Viridiplantae > Chlorophyta > Pyramimonadophyceae > Pyramimonadales > Pyramimonadaceae > Cymbomonas > Cymbomonas tetramitiformis. The sequence goes on from LGRX02032880.1 coordinate 8,236, forward strand.
TCCATGTGGGGTCCATGTGATACCTCTTAGTGTGTACGTAGCATGTGGACCCGACATGGACCGGTGAGGGCCACATGGGTCCGATGGTCAGACATTCCTACGGGTCCATGCGACGCATGGACCCCACATGGACCCCGCATGGACCGGTAGGTACAATCACATGGACTTCGCGGGGACCACTCAGTTATCATCACATGGACCCCACATGGACCGGTGAGGGCCACATGGGTCCGATGGTCAGACATTCCTACGGGTCCATGCGACGCATGGACCTCGCATGGACCCGTAGGGAATGCATCACATGGACCCAGCATGGACCCCTCGCTCGATGGGTTCATATGATTACCCGGCAGGTCCATGTGGTATTTAGGCGGGTCCAAGCGATGATCTAGCGGGTCCGTGTGAGTATTAAGCGGGTCCGTATGATTATCCGGCGGGTCCACGTGGGCATTAAGCGGGTCCATGTGATTAGTATGTGGGTCTATGCGATTATTCTGCGGGTCCATGTGATTATTTTGTGGGTCCATACGATTCTTCGGCGGGTCCATGTGGGTATTAAGCGGGTCCATGCGTTTGTAAAACGGGTCCATGTGCTCTGCAAGCGGGTCCATACGGTTATTTAGCGGGTCCATGTGATTATTTTGTGGGTCCATACGATTATTTTGTGGGTCCATACGGTTATTCAGCGGGTCCATATGATTATTTTGTTGGTCCATATGATTCTTCGGCGGGTCCATGTGGGTATTAAGCGGGTCCATGCGATTGTAAAACGGGTCCATGTGCTCTGCAAGCGGGTCCATTCGATTATGATGTGGGTCCATACGGTTATTCAGCGGGTCCATGTGATCATTTTGTGGGTCCATACGATTATTCGGCGGGTCCGTGCGGGTATTAAGCGGGTCCATGCGATTGTAAAACGGGTCCATGTGCTCTGCAAGCGGGTCCATGCGATTATTATGTGGGTCCATATGGTTATTCAGAGGGTCCGTGTGATTATTTTGTGGGTCCATACGATTATTCGCGGGTCCGTGTGGGTATTAAGCGGGTCCATGCGATTGTAAAACGGGTCCATGTGATCAGCAAGCGGGTCCATGCGATTATTATGTGGGTCCATATGGTTATTCAGCGGGTCCATGTGATTATTTTGTTGGTCCATACGATTATTCGGCGGGTTCGTTTGGGTATTAAGCGGGTCCATGCGATTGTAAAACGGGTCCATGTGCTCTGCAAGCGGGTCCATGCGATTATTATGTGGGTCCATATGGTTATTCAGAGGGTCCGTGTGATTATTTTGTGGGTCCATACGATTATTCGCGGGTCCGTGTGGGTATTAAGCGGGTCCATGCGATTGTAAAACGGGTCCATGTGATCAACAAGCGGGTCCATGCGATTATTTTGTGGGTCCATATGGTTATTCAGCGGGTCCATATGATTATTTTAGTATACAATGCAATTATAAACAATATTTACAAGTGAAGTGGTCAGGACGGCAAAAACAGTACGGCAGTTCTACACAAAATGATTGCTATTCTTCGTCACCACTATCATACCCTGCCCTTGCCCCCTCCTCGTCTTGCGCATCTTCGTCTTGCGTATCCTCTCCATTCCCATCCGAGGGCCCATCACCATTCTCATCACCATCCCCGGACGCCTCCATGTCCTCCACCACCTCCCCGGCCTGCTCGGCCTGCTCGGCCTGCTCGGCCTCCTCGGCCTCCTCCGTTACAGCTGCCTTGCCCTTTTTCCTCTTCTTTTTCTCGGCTTCGTCGCCCCCATCCGCTTTCCTCTTGGCCTTGCCGAGCATCTCCTTTGCCGCCTTTTTGCGGGCCTCCTTGGCGGCGTGGCTGGCAGTACTTCGTTCGGAAGCTTCCTTGGCGCTCTGCACCTTCATACCAGCAAATACCTTAGAGGCATTTTTGCTGAGCTTGACGTTACTGACTGGCAACCTGCATACGTAGACACACCACACCTCAACACAGTACACAGAGTATACTGGGGCGGGGTTGGGGCGACACGTGGGACCATACAGGACATACGGGGGCGGGGTGCGGGCAGAACACCGGACCGTGCGGGACCCAGGTTTACAGAGGTAAACGGGCCCAGGTTTACAGAGGGCAAAACGTGTGAATTGAAGGGTTACTCACCACACCAGGATGCCTGCCTCCATTATCGACTTGGCGTCGTGCTGGAGTTCTGTTTTGTTTATTTTTTTTCTGAGTTGAGGGGGAGAGCGAGCAACTTCGTGATGGATAACTCGTGCATCGCAAGGATGCGGTCGTGATGGTCCCCGGCCTCGTCGTTCTCGTCGTGGGTGGAAGGTTTTACTCCGAACTTGAGCAAAACCTCCACGACGTCCTTGGGGATTTTGCCCCCCTTGGCAATATTCACACTGCTCCCCCCGGGGACCCCCTCCACCACCCCGTAACACAACTCGAACCGATCGTTGTCGTAGTCGAGGAGTGAGGAGGCGAACTCCTCGGGGAAGGGGGTAACGGATTTGGAGCGGATGCGGTGCACGGCGACGAATGACCCGAGCACCAGTGTGGAGTCATCCGCCTGCGACCCAGCCCCAAACCAATAGCAGTCAGCGACATCGTACCCACACTCACACACTGCAGTTCAGCTGGAGCGGCCCTACCACACTGTGGGTCGGTCCAGCGTGGGTTCGGCACGAGGGCTAAACGTGGCCCCTGTACCGTCCCTCTCAAAACAAAGGGGTCCAGGGTAAAAAAAACATAACAGGTATGTTTGCTTACCAGTGGCCACACGAACGAACTCTTCTTCTCCTTGCCCTGCTTCTCGGGCGCGACTGGGGCAGGGATCTTCTCCCCTTGATCCTTGTCCAACCCGGCGGCGGGCTTCCCCAAGTTGGCGGGCTGCACGTCGGCGGGCTTGACGTACTGCACCCCCTCCAGTGCCCAGAAGGCTTCAAAGAGGGGCCCCTCCGTGGGCTGCCCGGCGTCGAAGTAATTCAGCACCGTCTCGGTGGTCTTCTTGCCGGGCAGCTCGCCGGTGGCGTCCGATGCCACCCGGACGCCGCGGGCCGGGCCGTCAAAACGCTGGAAAAAACCCGTCGGGCATTCTTTTGTGGTCTTTAGCTTCCACCTCCCCAAGGTGGTGGTCTGACATTTCATATATGTCAGTCGGTTCTTTATGTAATCCCGCACGCATTCGTACGAGAAGCCTGGCGTCGCCGTTTTGATCGCCTCAACGGCTTCGTCCAGGCTCTCTTCCTCCAGCGTGGAGATGGTGCATCCAGGGGCCCATACTCCACTTCTTAAATTATTTCCGCAAACTAAATTTGTCGACCGCTGCAATGACTTCACGAGATGCTGGGGGGCTTCCTTTGTCGTGTGGAAGACCCCCCCCGCATCGCCAGGCGCGCTGCCTGTAGCACCCGCTTCCACCTTGACGGCCGGGTGCTGCGCAGGCACAGCAGCAGCACCAGCAAGCCCTGCTGCCAGCTGCTGCCGGAGACCCTGCATTTCTTGCTGCTGGGCTGCAAACTGGCGCATGAGCTCCCCCAGCTGGGTGTTTCCAGACTGAGGGAGGGTCGTCTGCCGGGAAGACAGTTTCTTCTCGTCTTTGCTGCGTGTCTTGCGTGAAGGTCCCATCGATGTCTGTGCTGCGTGGACGGACGGAGGTTGTGCGTGAGGCTGTGAGGACTGAGGTTGTGAGGCGGTAGTGCGAGGAACGAAGGTCTTCAAAGAATTCAAAGTTCGGTTCTTTGACTTTCTGCGCCGCCAGGCGAGGCATTGTACCAAGGTGGACAGCATTGGTTCCATCGAGGTCCAACGTCGGTCCACGCGATCGAGTCAACTCGCATGGGACTGTCTCTGTATCGGTACATGGTGGGCTGCGATTTCAAATTTGCAGGTCTCAATTTCTTTTTTTCTTTTCTAGTTCGTTTCAGAGTGCTCTCGGTAGGGCATGCGGTTTTATGAATAAAATTGCTGCCGTGCGGCGAATTTCCATCACCGTGGGTGCTTGGCCGAGTGGTCAAATGTTGGTAAGCCGAACACGTTTCACGTGAGGGTGAGGGGTTCGAATCCCCTTGGAGGCATGGGCACCCACGATTCCCCTTGTGTCCTACTGGCAGTTCCCCGTGCATGTGGCACGATGGGCGATTGCCGCGATTGCCAACGACGCCGGTAGTGCACAAGGGGCGTTATGGGTGCCCACCCACGCCTTCATGCCATTTTGAGTTTCAGTAACTCATGGAGACCGTCCGATTAAGACTGGGGGGTTCATCTGGTCCGTCAATTGCACCGTTCGCTGGGAACAGGAAAGCATTCCCACAGAGCACCTGTTCTTCGATTTTTTCCCTTTAGTTCGATTTGAAAAAATCGCACGCACAAAAATGCCGATATCTCACGGGAAAAAAAACATTTTTGCTTTTTTGTTTGGCAGGATATATTGCAATCAACCTGCCCCTTTTAGTGCCCAAATTTTGTTTTTTTCGATTTTTGGGTCGATTTTCGCCATCTCTCAACGAGGAATTCTTTACACCGCTGCTTGCCTCGCCGACGTTCTTTAGATAGGTCCACGTGAGGTCCATGTGACTCGAATCCCCAAAAATGTGAAACTGTGCGTCGGTCCCATAGGCTTCATCACCGGTCCATGCCGTCGGTCCATGTGTGGTCCGACGCAAGTCCATGCGAGGTCCATGCATGGTCAGACATTTTTGCACCACATGGACCCTGTTTCGTTCCCTAGACCCGTCGTTTTTTTTTGTAAAATCTCGGGGACCCGCTATTCCTCATGGGGGCAGCGTGAGAGCGAGCCTTTAACACTGGTCGGTCCAAGTGAGGTCCATGTGTAACGCGTAACCCCAAAATGCACTTTTTTAAGCAAAAACAGGCAAAAACACCTGTGCGTCGGTCCCATAGGCTTCATTACGGGTCCATGCCGTCGGTCCCACAATGGTTCAACGGGTTATTTGGCAAGTCCATGCGAGGTCCATGCATGGTCAGACATTTTTGGACCACATGGACCCTGTTTCGTTCCCTAGACCCGTCGTTTTTTTACTTTACCCCATAGGGGCGGGCTGTGTTCCACCTATGGGACCATAGGGTTTATTAGGGTTGCGGCGTCTTGCTGCGGTGGATTCCGAACGGGTCCGTGTGGGGTCCGTGTGGGGTCCAAGGCATGGTACCGACGGGTCCATGTGGGGTCCCAGACATGGTACCGACGGGTCCGTGTGGGGTCCAAGGCATGGTTCCTACGGGTCCGGGGTTCGGGACCGGTTATGGACTGAGTGATTCCTATCGGTCCGAGACCCCGCCCCCGTATAGTACTGCTCGCTTTAAACACTTACTCACCCCAGCGTGTACGACCTTTTGCAGGCGTTCTACCCGCAACATGCTGGATAAAATGGTTTGGCACTTGTCTATGAGACGATAGATGGCGACTCCACAAGGCATACAAGGAAGCCGCCCTGGACGCTACGTTTCAGAGTATGGCATTTGTCCGTGTAATCAATGCCACCACCGAGGGCTTACGACACGTGAACTTGGTCGCCGTCAAATTCTCCGACATGTCAAACAATATGGTGTATACATTCCGCAACAGGAGTTCGAAGAAGAGAATGAGCGATCATCTCCCCGAGATGATGAGATGGGCGGTGCGGATCGTGACCATACCCCTCGGGAAGCCGAGGTGATATCCAACTTTGAAGCGTTGGCGAAACACATCGAGGACTTGGGGTTTGGGAAACAACTACGTGATGATGATGGCGAATCGTCATCCGGAGACGACAGCGGCGACGGGGAAGGCGGTGGCGAGGAGGATGAAGATGCCGAAGAGCTTACCGACGACTCTGCGGATGATTCCGATGGCGAAGGCGATGTGGTGAGTGCGGTGTTCAGGATGGGGTACCCATTGGGAACATGTGGGGGGCCTATCGGTACGGGACGTGGTACCGGTCTAGGACCAGTACATACCGCCTCGTACGGTTACAGTAGTGAGTGCTGCTTGCAAGTTAAGGTTCCCACATGGGACCGATATGGGACCTGTGTGAACGGCCCGGTCCCATATATGGTACCGGATGGGGACCCATATTGCCCCATGACTTTACACATGCATCCTTCTAGTACCAAGCGCGGATGGACTGATGAAGTGTTGGCGCCCTGCAGGACATTTCCAAGATCAACGGACTGTTACTTGACCTTTTGGAGATGCAGGTCGAGCACAACGGGACTCAGTCCATCTTTGCATCTATTCTCGACATCGTCCGGGGAAGGCTCCTTAACAACGAAGAACGGCAAGTCCTTCCTCGCACGTTCCCCGAGACATTGAAGCGGTTTAAACCCTTCTACGGAGCGTACAATGAGGTGCACGTGTGCATCAAGGGCTGCATCATGTACAAGGGTGAACACAGCGAGCTCGACAAATGTCCAAAGTGTAAGACTTCGAGGTATCGGTTGGGAAAAGAACACGACGGGGTGAGAACGAACGGTCGAGCAAGATCTATTTTCAGATACTGGCCTTTGGAATCACCGCTGGAGTACATCTTCCTCTGTCCAGAATATGCCGCGATGGTGCGGAGCTTCGATGCGACCAAGCTTCCTGACGAACAACCAGACAAAGTCACCGGGATACATGGTGCGAATCATGTAAAATTGCTCAGCCCTGTTGAGTGTCCCATAGTACCTTTCCCGTCCCTATCGGTCCCTTATCCCGCTCTGTATAGGGAAACCTGTGGGACCCATCTCTCGTCATCCTAGCTCAATCAGCGATTAGTTTGATATTATAGTTGGTTCGGTATGTGGTACATTTGAGGGCGAATTGCCGGACCCATGGGGAAATGACATTGGACCCGGCCTTGCGAATGCAGATTCTCCTGCTCTCCGAGCTTTGGTCCAGAAGTTCCCCAGATTCTTCGCGGACCGCCGGAATCTATGGATTATTCTTTGCGCGGATGGAATCAACCCGTTCAACGATCAGCTATCCAGCATCATGCCCATTTGCTTCACGATTGGCAACATGCCCGGGGAAGAACGACACAAGCACGTGTTCACGTATGGGATTGTGGAGGGCAAGCCCAAGGACACTTCGCTCTTTTACGACCACCTGGTGGATGAGCTAGAGGTACTGTGGTCCACTGGTCATACGGTTTTCGACGTCATCGAGAAAGAACCATTTACAGTTCGATGCATGGTGTACGCGGTACTCATGGATTACGTTGGCCTTGTGGACGCATCCCGACGAATGGCCGCGACTGCCATTATGGGATGCTTGAAGTGCCTGATCAACGGCATTGGGGCTGCGAAAAGCAAGATGGGGAAAACGATATTTCTGGAGAAGTACCAAAAGCGACGAGGTCCGCCCATTCTTGGATGTACAATCATACTCATATAGATCGGTCCTATGTTGGTCCCATGTCGGTCCGGTATTTGGGCCCCATACCGCCCCCGTCTTGTACCTGTCGCGTTTACCGAGAAGTTTGTGATAGGAGCGTTGGTGCTTACTAAGCACTGTCCGAGTCCCGCCCTGGCCCCGCCCCTGGTTCGCCCTTATCCCGCCCCCGTACCGCCAACAACCCGCCCCCAATCTGCCCCAATTCATTATGGATTGTACACTTACTTACCCAGGTGGCGATACCGAGACTGACCTCCACACCGATGAACGTGTCCGACAAATACAGCAGTTGCACAAAGGCATGGCGAAGAACGGCGCTTCCAAAGAGCAGTTACAAGATAGTTTCAAGAAGTTTGGTGTGAAAACTCCTTGCGCGTTCTCCAGATTGGTGTACTTCCACGTCATACACATGTACCTTTTGGACTTGATGCACATATTGAGCAACTTGGTCCAACGCTTACACAAATCGATTTGTGGTGGCAACTGGTCAGCGCATTGTCGGAATTTTGCAAGAGAGTTTAAGGTCAATCGGGCCTGGCTTGTTGCGCCTCCGCAACCTCGCAATGCTACACGTGTTCGAACAGCAGCTCAGCGACTTGCTGGTAAGTAGCCAATCTGGGGGAGGGGGGGGGGTACCACATGTGGGAACCATGTCGACCCAGGCTAGCCCCAACGGGTACGGGGGCGGGACCCAAGTAGGGGCCAAGGGGCGCAATCCTGCCCTGTCGCTTTGTGCCCACGGCAGGTAAACCTTCTCCGTGGGCACCGTCGAAGCCGTCGAGGGAAGCCATGACCGTGTGGTTACGTGACAATCTGAGCGCACCAAAATCATGGGGGCCACTGGCTCAGAAGCTTATGCAACTGAAGGCTAACGAGAATTTCATTCCTCGAAGATTGAAGGCGGCATTGGGCATCACGGCGATGACTTCAGGAGTTTTGCCTGTTCTCTCGAGCTGGTCTGGTCGGGATGGGCTCGTGGAAAGGCCTTTGCACGCGGATTATGTTGGGGAGATATGCTCCATCGTTCGTGAGGTTGTCAGCCCTACAATTCTTCTGAAGGTAAACCTCTCCCTACAATTCTTTTGAAGGTCCAACACCCCGCCCCGACGGGGGCGGGGTGCTTCCCTGATTTAGTACCCACGTGGCCATAGTAGGTCCGCATTTATATCGTACCCATACGATTTCTTTTTGAGATCTGATATTTGCCTTTTCCAGGAAATGCCAGGTCTCATTGAGAGAGTGAAAGTGGTCCTAAAGCTTGGTGAAGATCATATGTCACCAGCCGATTTGGTGATGATGCAGCATCTCCTTACTCATGTCGTGCCGCAGCTCATGATGTACGGTCCAGCACGTGAGCTATGGATGTTTTGCTTCGAGGACTACTTTGGCCGAATGAAGCGTGCGGTCAAAACGCGATCGAGTCCGGTGGCCAGCATCATGAAGAATATAGAGTTGGAGCGCCTCGTAAACCTTTGTCGCGGGTTGAGCGATTTGGCGCGAGGGTCGAGGC